>JAUMHE010000014.1:609334-636039 GCA_032359235.1 Enteromius mattozi | reverse complement strand
TGAGCTTTAGATATTCCCATCAAAAGCCTCTCTCCAGGAATGAAGCACATTGATTTGAGAATCCATATAAAACATTCAGTCACTACAGTGCACACAGTAATGCGATGTTTGACTGCTTTGCCACAATAATGAATTGGTGGGTTTAGTCTGAAAGAAAACAGTGCGTGATGGTTTATTTGTACATGTATGGATGTACATGAACAGCTTCAGTCGTCTGCTACGGAGTATATTAGCAGCGCTCAGTAATCAGTGTTAAACTCTGTACGCTGAGGTTGTGGCTCCCTAGTAAAACTCCACGGGGACCAGCGGAGCTGATTACTCCTGTGGGAGAGGGCGGATGGGCAGCACACACACATAACAGCTCAACACAAGCAGACCGGAGACACCGGCTCCATCAACACCCGCCAACATCTGCACACACCCCTATCCAGATGTGCTTTGGCCTCGCCTCTGCCTCAGCTTCTCACCCTATGAGGGCTGAACCCATGAACACAGCTCATAACTGTCATCTATTAACCCGGATTATAGATCCTGCGTGTACAGAATAAGCTTTCTTTCAGGATATGAATCAAATATCTCTCTTGTAGGATATATCAAAACATTTAAAGAGGAGATAAGGCCCAAACTGTAAGTAAAGTGCCGGAGCTTTCCACAGAATACAGAACTAAAAGCTAAAAATAAATCACAGAACTCCCCTTAATTTGCACAGAAAAATGTAAAAATATAGTAATGAGGAACAGGGGTGAGAGAAGGAAGTAAAAGAGAGAAAAACGAACCACCACACAGCAAAGCAGTAAATCCACCATCCTCATTCACGGCCCTATAATTAAAGCCAAATGAGAATTTTGTGGCTCCCTATTAGTTTTTTATTTCAGTCTACAAACACAGAAGGGGGAATACCTCCAGTCAGCTATAAACGCAGCTTAAACGCATGATTCACTGTCTGTTTACAGCGAGAAATGCTGTCTTTGCATCCTTATAGAAGCCGACAGCATGTTTAAAATTCCATCCAATATTAGATTTCACGCACAGGTTCAAACGTTATGCCCTGGAATTTATCCTGTTCCCACAGCCACCGAATCCCTCACTGGTGCTACTGAACTGGGCCGAATTACTTCACCTAAAGCTTTAGTAGCTGTCTAATTTAGTGGACTACTACGCAGAGGATGTGGAGTAAGGTTACACGGGGTGAGCGTGTTAGCGAAATCTGCAGTAGTCTGGAATAAGGGGACCCAGGGATCAAGATTTATGAGAAGGGTTTAGAAGTAACAAATCATGACAGTCCCTGGTAATGGTTCCTCCACAGACGCATTCATTAGACTTATGATTCAGGAACCTTAAAGACTCTGCTGGCTTGGGTCATAGACGTCCAGGGCCATTAAAACTCCATTGTTGAATACCCAGAAGAATTCGTTCAGATGTTTTAATGCCCATCCGTAGGCCTCCAGTAATTCCTTGTGCCAAAGTGGAATTCTCTTTTATCTGTTAAAGGTTAAGTGTGTAATCGTTTTCCACATTAAAATACTCAATCTCAGTTTAATATGCGGAGACAACTATAAGTAAACCACTGGTAGGTTGACTCACAGAACACATTCACAACCCTACTTTTGATTTATTGATGCAACATCAGTTAATTCAATTGACTGCACATGCCTTTTGATGATTTTAATTCATTTAAAACATTCAAAGGGAAATCAGGAAAAATAAAATTTGGGAATCACAGATTTCACAGGGCCCTATAAAAGGTATTAAGTTTGTAATAAATTATAGCCAAATTGTATAAAGCCCTGTTCACACCAAGAACAATAACAATAACTATAAAGATAACAATATTAGCCTCCACACCAGCGAACAGTACCGTCTGTTTATTCTAAGCGCATTTGCATCTGCTGCTTTAAATTCTCAAGCTCGTTATAGCAGGATGGATTCTGATTGGCTAAGTCTAAGGGGTCAACCGCTTGCGGTATTCGGCCAATCACAATGCACTGGATAGCTGGCCAATCAGAGCACACCTCGCTTTTTTAGAATGATGAGCTTTGTACAAATCGACATGTTTCAGGAGGCGGGGCTTAAAGAAGAAACACAAATATACAGTATGTATTTTTTGCACCTTAAACCACATAAACACATTCCATTACACCAAATACACAAAATAATGTTATTTTTATCAACATCACATGACCCCTTTAAGAGTCATGATTTTAATTAATTAGGCATGCTTTTTGATTACTAAAATTAAATGTAACCATTAAAACAAAATTCACAGGACTCTGAAAGTCATGCATTAGCAAATGCTTCTTAAGATCGCAATACTAACGAAAAATACTTAACCTTCCCTTTAAAAGAAAGTGTAAATTGAGAACATATTGCATGACTGAGTATTCCTTGGCATCACATACTGAAAACACAGAAAAACGTTAACATTGCTGCATAAAAACCTCCTCTAAAGACATTTAAGTGATTTTCACTGTCCTCCAAACAATAAGGACAACACAGATTAGTGCTTCCACTAAAAGTAAACAAATCTAGTTTGGTGTCTTGTGAACTGCCTTTATGTGCAGTCCATCTCTGCCAAGTTTGGAGCCTGTTAGTTAAGAATATTTCTGTGAATGTGTGTAGGTTTTGTAATTTCCCCAGTGACTTCCATGTTCTGGTAGTCAGCCATAGCTGTATGATTTATTCTCTGCTAAACTATAAAAACAAAATCTTATTACCCAGCAGAAAACTCGCTACACAGGCACAAAGCACAGAAGACCTAATTTATGGTATAATCAGATTCATAACCTCAGGCTTTTTGCCAATTTTTTTTCTAAAACGATCATAGACACACCATCAAATGCACAAAAGCGAATACACAGAGCTACAGCCACTCAATTACCTTTGCTAATATCTATTTAAACTGGTTTAGATCTCTACTGAAATAATACGCCACAGCAGGCCACGTGCTTCAATGATTTTATCACAGGTAAAGGCTGTTTTTAGGTATAATGAGAAGTGGAGGCATTAAAATCCCCTTAACCAGAGTAAAATCATTTTAACAAAGTTTGAAGTGGATTATTGGCTTTAACAATGGCTGCAATTACAAAGCCATAAAAAACACCAATGTTTATAAATCAATACACTTATATATGGGTCAAAGACGGAAAAGTGTTTAATCATAAAAAATTTTTCCCATGATTTACTACATTTACAACCAAATTTGGACGTTGTATTCTCCAAAAACTTATTTGAAACCTTAAAATTAGACTTACTTTTAATGTGCTTTCTATAAACATAAAATCACTTTTGTGAATTTCTTTTGACGCAGACATTTGTTTATAATGCCTCTTATATCAGTGCTTTGGGTGGTCTGTTTCACCTTCATAAGTGGCTACCTTATATCTCACCGCGATTTTTTCCACTCAGACATTTACAGTAAAATAATAACGGAAAGCAGTTATAGAATGTTGACACGTGATGGAAAACTTATGTAATTACGCCATAATAGATATGATTTACTCCCACTAATAATACGAAATTAAAGGTAATTTATGAGAAATGCTGTAAAGACATTTAGGAATGGAACATTTTGAAGGTTAAGTCAGCATTCACAAAACCACAATGGGTGATTTAGTCTATCAAGTGATTTTAAAGGTAAATAGTAAGATATAGTTCTCTGCAATGTGATAAAACACACATCTGTGCATATAATTCTCTGTATCTGCAGGCAAATCCTTAAAATAAATCATCCCTTTCTACATGAATAGGCCAAATTATAATACAGTAGCTGTAAATCTGGACATGGCAGTGGAGAGCGCTGGAATGAATACTTTTCTTGTGTCAGGTTACAATGGCTCTTTGTTGTGATTTTTATACTTGTATCATACACATATTTCATGAACAAGTGGTCAGTCTGGCACGCTAATATCAATCAATCAATCAAAAAAGACACAAAAGCTGTCACTATGGCTATACATTTTCTTAGATTCTACTATGTACCTTTAAAGGGGTCACGAAGTGAGAAACCAAAACTTCTTTGCCCTTTAGACAAATAAAAGGTCTCTGTACTATAAAAACATCCTGTGAGTTCAGAACTCAAAACGTAGTTGTTATTCTTAAAACAGCTTATATTGAAGGCCGAAACTGCCAAAACCACAATTTGAACAGTATCAACGTCATCCTGTTTTTTTGGGGGGTCCACCCACTCTGATGAACAGGTCCACCCCAGTTTATTATACAAATATAATGCTTAGTTCAGGTTTATTTATTTTAACACAATTTCATCTCAAATAACTAAAATGAATAAAATGTGTTTTTGCACAATTCTTGATGAGTCACCAATTAGGTGATATCCAGGGTGTTTCAGGGTGTGGCGTCTGTAAATGTGTGTGTTCACCTATTTAGTTAGCCTGTAATTTGCAGCAGTGCATAATTCTGTAAAAAGGACTTTTAAAAATCCATCCATCAGCCCACAAAGTAACGGTAAGACTTTTATTATGTAAAGCTGGGAATACACTATTGTTAGGCCAATTATGAATATAATTTGGGCTGAGACAGTGTTTTCAGTCTGTGTTTACAGTGTGTGGTGTGTCTTTAAGAATTTAAGACCAGCTGCTGCCAGCTTCATCTTTATTATCTTAATTTTTTCTTTTTTTTTTATAAATTTTGTAAGATTTTGCTTACATCTACATTGTAAATATATCTTTTTTCTATTTTATCCACCATTTTGGAGATTACTTAAGAATGAATTTGACGTATCAGCGTGCGCATGAAAACAATAAATGTTGTTAACGTTTAGGGGAAGGCATACTCTAAAATAGTGGAAGACGTAACTCGAGGGAGAAGAACAGTTGAGTAAATTAGGCAAAAAAAATATATATTCTTGTAGTGTCACAAAACTGAAGCTGAGTCACTGATGTCACATGGACTGTTTTACTGATGTTTTTACTATGTTTCGTGACCTGGAAACATTTCAGTTGTGTTGCTGTCTATGGAGGGTCTGATGGCTCTCTGATTTCATCAAAAATATCTTAATTTGTGTTCTGAATATGAACGAATGTTCATAGGTTTGGAACGACATGAGGGTGAGTATAATTAATGACAGAATATTCATTTTGGGGTGAACTAACCCTTTAAGCAAGCAGCAGTAAAAACAGTAGCATTGAATATGGCTCTGTGGCTGAGAATGTGCGATTGTTTTATGCTTACATGTGCAGGCCATATGCATGTCATAAGTGAATGCTGCTTTCACTCTGCACTGTCAAGCAATAAAACTTAAATCTAAAAGCTTCTTTTTAATAAATGTGACAGCCTGCTAGAGTGTGCATTGTATTACATACAACATGTATTTATTTAAGTGTGAGGAGCTTGGCAGTGCGTATTCTAGTGTGTGTGTTTGTGTGTTTACGTTCCCAGTCTGAGCCGCTTCCGATCCCAGTCACTTTCCCAGGATGTGGACCGAGCCAGCGCCGGCTGTTCACATAAACTCTGAGTGATGATAGAATTTTGAGTCTACACCGTGTAGACGAAGTGTACGCACACGAACGCTGATATACACTCGCACACGGTTAAGCCAACAAAAACAAAAGTCAAACCCTCATACAAACAAAGCGTCCAGAGGTGCTACACACTGCCCGCACACAAAAATACATGTGGCTGTAAATGACCCATGCAATTGTGTGCGTATGTTTTCTTTCAAACCTTTCCAAGCCTAGTGCAATATGCAAAATTCCCTCAAAATCCATTGAAAACTGATGAATTCTACAGAGAAAGATAAATTTTATTTCACTAACAAAAGCCTTGAAACAACTAAAGGTATGACCATGGATGCATAAAAAGACAAAAACATGGTTCTTAGCCATGCATTATGAAAGGCATGTTTACATGGCAGAGTTTTGGCTGTTCTGTGCCTGCTCAAAATTCTGGGTAAAGATATCACGCTGCATAAAATATAGATTAAATTAGGCCTACTGTGTAAATGCATTCATGCCACTTTGGTGCTTAACTACTGCAACAAAATTAGCACAACACAACAGAAACAGCAAACAACACAACGGAAACAAGATACAACACAACAAAATTAGCACAATGCCCCAATACAATGGGAAGAAGTTATAACACAACAAAATTAGCAAAACACAAATGGAAAAGAGTCGCACCACGATGGAAACAAGCCATAACACAATGAAATTAACACAACACAATGGAAACAAGTTGCTCCCCAATGTAATCAAGCCACAACACCACAGAAACAAGCCGTCGCACCACAGAAAGGAGCCACAACACAATGGAAACAAGCCACAACACAAGAAAATTAGCACAACACAATGAAATTAGTACTTTGTGTCGATTTTGCGTTGTGGAAATTTCATTGTGCTGTGCACTACTAGGCCACCATACTCCAGATTTAATTCATCATCATTGTAAGGTACAGACTTTCTGCTGCAGTTTAAATCATAGTTTGGTTACCATGAAATAAATAAAGTCACAGAGGTTTGGAATTTTTGGGGGAACTAGCCTATTCCTTTAAAGCTCTTTAAAGGGTAGTGCATTCAGTTATTATTTTTTTCTGATTAATTTAATCAATGTCATGTCATTCCAAACCTTTATCCCTTTAGCTGCTTTTGAAACTATAGTGGAATGATGCTACCGAGTGTAGAATGGAGGGAAGGAGAGAAAATTGTCAAAAGAAAACCATGATCCAGCTCCCCGTATGAAAACACAGAGCTCATTATGTCCTGAACAGCTACTGCTGGCTGCGGATTTATGTACTATTTATGTTTTTTGGGAAGAATTAAGATTCCAGTGTGGCCAAGACTCACCACATCCACATGTCAATACACACACACCAAACACACAGCAGCACAGTCTGCAAATTCTCATTTCAGGTTGTCTGGGCCTGACAAAAACACATGTACACACAAACACAAACAGCCCAAAATTCAGCAACCTAAACCCAACATGGATTGAGACATTAACATGAATGCATTCAACATCGAAACACAAAGGCGTATCATACTATAACAGTGTTCTTGAATATGTATTTGAAATGCTGATGTAAAATAACATCTGCAAATTTAACTGCTGGAGAAAGAATGCAGAGTCTAGATGTTGATTTTGTTGGCGTTTGTGTGCGTGTGTGTGTGTATGTTTGATTTTATGGAGTGTGCTCTCAGAGCCAGCATGCATATGTGACGCATGTGACTGTGATGTCATGTTTTCATCATTCAGACTGCGATCTGTCTTTTATTTTAAACATTCACCTCTAAAGAGCTGCTGCTAACCTTATTCAGACTAAATGTAGCAGTTAAGATCAAGTTATTATGCTAGACTTGCTCTGACATTTTCTGCAATAATTCTATTCGGTTAGTATTTAGGTTTTTGCATAAAGTAAACATCACTTTTTCATATCTCCAGTGGTAATTTAGATTGTATGTACACTTAGCAACATTCACAAGGAAATAGGAGATTTCCAGTATTTAAATAAACAAGCCATACAGTTATTTTAACACAAATAAGGGCTGTGCTTAGGCACAAAATGAAGCAGATTTTCTGATGTGTGTACAAAATACTACCCTAAATCCAAATCTTAACATTACTATAGTGTTGGTAACACATCCTGACACATATCATTAGCCTACTGTTTGTCATGATTAGATTCATGATTTTTCTTAAGTCTGAAGTGATTATGTGAGTTAGCTTACCAATGAATTGCCTGTGAGGTGGGGTTAACTGCTTTGAGGAAAATAACTAATAACCAAGATAAAATTACTCAAACAACGCTCATTAATCTATTATTAATAATATGTTAATGTACATGGCATTTGTGAAACATCCATTTACAGAGTCTAGTAATGGGTCATTCATTCAAGATTTGTTCATTGAGTCTGCCACATGTCCAATCTTCCCATCACTTACAGGGTTGTGCGATTTAGAAAAAACTTGCACAGATAAATTTGGAAATAATTGCATTTATATGAAATGCTTCACAAAATTACTTACATCTATGTCAGAATGTAAACAAACACAAGTACCCGTATACTTGTATCATGACTTTTGGACTTAAATATGACAGCATGATGTAAGACACAGTATTAGTGCCACATTACTTTCTGGTAAAGAAGGGTTATCAGAAATGAAAATTAGACTGTAATAAATTGTGCCATAAAAATACATAAATAAATCACTTAAAGGGTTACTCCACCCCAAAATGATCATTTTGTCATTAACCACTTAACCCCATGTTGCTCCAAACCCGTAAAAGTTAAGATTCAGAAAAGTATTAAAGACATAGTCAGAATAGTCGATCTGTGGTTGAATCTGTATTTTATGAAGCGATGAAAATACTTGAAAATAAAAATAACAACATATATTGAACAATGCATCTTGCTTCTGACACAAAACTGCAAACGCTATTTGCATGCAGTGGATATTCTCCAAAATGGCGTTACTGTGATGCAGAGAGAATCACAGGAGACAAATTGTTTAATAAATGTTGTCATTTTTAGTTTCTTTGCATACAAAAAGTATTCTCGTCGTTTCATAACATTACAGTTGGACCACATGGCAGAAGGACTGTTCTGATGACATCTTTCATACTTTACTAGACCTTGACCATGTTCATTACTCGGCAATCAATGGCACAGTCACAAGTCTCCCAATTTTCATCCAAAATATCTTAAATTGTGTTTTTGATGACGAACAAGGCTTTCACCGTTTTGGAACGACATGGGGGTAAGTGAATAATGACAACATTTTCATTTTGAGGTGGAGCAACCCTTCAATATGACATAGTTCACACTGCAGGTTAAAGTGGACCAAATCTGATTTTCTTATGACAGTCTGAACAGTATAAATCAGATCCAGGCCACTTTCATATGTGGTCCTAAATCGGATACATATCCAATGTTTTGCAATGTGACTTCAGTCTGAATGGCCATGTCGCATTTCATGTGATTTTTTACATCACTGAAATGCAAGAGATGTCACAATTCTGTGCAGGAGGAGGTGGGAAGATTACAATCTTATCACTTTGTTATTTAGACTTAAAAATCACTAAACACAAGCTAACACAAGCAGCATTAATTTTTATTTACGCAAACACAGTGCGCTGCGTCTGACATCACGTCTTCGTCTGCGGATGCGAATTACTTCAGGGCCACATACAGTTCACACATGAGTCTGATGGCAGTCGCATTTAAATGACAATGTGAACAACCGCGCAAAAAAAACAATCTGATTTCAGCAAAAAAATCTGATCTGAGCATTAAGACTTGCAGTGTGAACTAGGCCATATAGATAGAAAAATTCACCAAATACTAGCTTTAACAAAACAGTAGAATGTGTTTGCTAATAATCACAGTCTTGAAGCCACAGTCTCAATTTTAACCCATGTCTAGGTGAATGACTGTGTGCGACTTATAAAGCTCTTTTCAGTTCGGATCTGATCCATGCTCAGTTGCGTAGTTGGACTGAAATGTCTTCATTGCTGTAGTTAGTGTTGTAATGTCTATAAACAGAAAGGGGAAAAGGGCCTGAGGTTTGTGTTAAGCACTCCTGTAGGTATCATCCTGTGACTGAAGTGTGTTTTCCTCCCACACACACACACACACATGTGCTCGAGACCCACCCAGAAGTGCCCACCCAGAGGTTGGCACGAGAAAGGTGCTTGAGGTTTTAGGATTAGATTTTGTCAAGTTGGCACGGGTTTCCCTGGCATCTCTGTGTGGCACACTCATGTCTTTCTCTCTGCTGCTGAATAATGGTCTGTTGAACTTGGCCGGCACTTCTTCTAATATCCTTGAGTTTCAGTCTTGGGATGCTAGTATGCTTTTTTTCTTCATCAATATGCATATTTTACTTGTGCCTCCCAAAACAATTTTTATTTTGAGGCAAATAATGCCTTTAAGGATGGCCCTGTGATGTACTGGCTATCTGTGCAGGGTGTTTTTTTTGCCTATGCCCCAAAAAGCTGAGGTGAGCTCCTGAACAGAACAAGCAGTTTGAAAAATGAATGAATGGATGGATGGATGGATGTACTTAAGAATATAGGCTCTTTTGACTTACCAAGAACCTACAACACTTAGTTACAACCTATTAACCACCTGTTATTAACCAAACTCTGTGGTAAAGTTTTTATTAGTATCATACAGCCATTGCCAGAAGTCAGTGATATGAGTTATGATTTTAATAATATCAATATTTTTGTTATAAAACTGCATCAATCTGCTTCAGAAAACGTGTTAGCCTCCCGGAGGCATATTGTTTAGTTTTACAATGGATATATCCGATTTATGGAGCTTCAAAATAATGGTCACCATCCACCAGCATTACCAAGCTTGGAAGAGCCAGGATACATTTTTAAAAAACTCAGACTGTGTTCATCTGAAAGAAGAACGTCATATACACCTAGGAAGGCTTGGGGGTGAGTAAAATATTGAGTAATTTTATTTTTTGGGTGAATTATTCCTTTAAGGGTTTTCACTAAAGTTAAATTTTTTTCTGTTATTAAATAGAAAAAAAAAATTAAATTATGAAAGGCTTAAATATTTTTTTATTTAATCTAATTTAGAGTATTGTAATTCCCGTGTTGGTCTCAACCAGGCCTCTCTCTCACGCTTGCAGTGTGAATCGACTTTTAACTTGAACAAGTAAATGGGAACATATTTCCCCTATATTGGCTTACTTACATTGGCTTCCAATATGTTTTAATTTTTTTAGGTTTTAGTGCTTGCTTATAAATGCTTATAAATGGCCTAGTCTCATCCAGGTCTCTGAGGTTTCCCTAGAGCAGCGATTCTTAATCACCGTTCTGCACATTTGGTTTCTCTTGTCACTTCAGACGTTTGTTCTATTCGAACGTATGTGCCCTGCAAAGTGGACATCACCAGATATCCCGCCATGATTCCCGTTCGAGGCAAACTCATCGAAGAGCAGTGAGAAGTGAACAACCACGCACACACACCATGAACACACACCCGGAGCAGTGGGCAGCCATAGCGGCGGCGCCCGGGGAGCAGTTGGGGTAACGGTGCCTTTCTCAAGGGTCTCACCTCAGTCGT
Source organism: Enteromius mattozi (assembly GCA_032359235.1). Lineage (NCBI taxonomy): Eukaryota > Metazoa > Chordata > Actinopteri > Cypriniformes > Cyprinidae > Enteromius > Enteromius mattozi. The sequence continues at coordinate 625,000 of JAUMHE010000014.1, read as the reverse complement.
GGTATTGAAGGTGGAGAGAGTGCTGGATTTTGTCTGCCACCACTTACTATCCCCGTCGGACCTGGGACTGGAATCCACGACGTTTGGGTTACAAGTCCAACTCCCTATCCATTAGATCATATTAATTTATTTACAGCGCAAATCCGTGAACGAATGTTCCGAAGCGAAGTAAACTTTAATAGATTCCCCTGCTCAGGGAGTAGGGAGCAATGAACACTGTGTAGGGACCATGTTGATCGAGGGAGATTGTGCCTTTGCAGTAGCTGCCCCTAAGCTCTGGAATGCACTATTCAGTAAGGATGGTCTAAACTCTGTCTGCTTTTAAAGCTAGTCTTAATTTTTATTCATCTGCATTTAATTCAGTTTAAGATCTGGTATTTTTCTTTTAGTCTTCTATTGCTATTGCTTCTTGCTATCACTGAAATAAGCATGCATATTACTCAAGCATATTCTAGCGTTCATCTTTCCGCCGAGTCTCGCCATTAACTCCACTTCCTCTCCAGACAGCGACCTTCCAGCATTCTCTCTTTCTATTTCCCTCTCTCTCTCGCTCTCCCTCACTTCATTTTTCTGTTCCAATTTTTCTTGGCAGATGACAGGAGACTTTGACATCTGCTGATGATCTAATGCAGCCGCTCAGGTCCAAATTCAACAGAATAAAAGCAGAAGTGCTCACGCCGAATGTCTTTTCTCCTCATTCGTTTCAAGACAGACAGCCTGCCTGGCCTTTAAAACCTCACTTCAGTCATTTTCATTGCTCTCTAAATATTGCTGATGATGTGAGTTGGATGTGGGATCCAGAGATGCATTTTCCACTGAGTCAAGAGATCTAGTGCAAAGAAACACAGGTTTATGTGCGGTACACTGCCTTCGATGCAGTATTACCCGGCACAAATGAAGCATCTCAGTTTAGATGTTCATATATCAACTGTGTTAAAGAGAAAACTGGCCGCATTGCTAAATGGTGTGTGTGTGTATCCTCCCACAACAAAGGGCAGCATTGTGTATCCTGTAGTCCTCCCACCCCACCCCCTTCGGCTGGTCCCAGTGCATTTCAATTGGGAGCGCTCCGCTGGGACCACACTTGTTTGCTTTTCTGGGATCAGTTAAAATCATGCATGTAATAAGGAGAAAATGGCTTTTAAGCCTGCCTGTAGGAAACGGTGCCCGATGAACCATTATCCCTTATTAAAGACAGAGCCCAGAGTTGGAGGAGAGACAGGAGGACACAGCTGCCCACAGATGGAGGGTCTTACTGCCCTGTTGATCTCTGTTCAGTCTGACTGATATCTTTTTTTGCCGGGAGAACAAGTTATTACTGAGGTCCAAGGATGTGCACAATTCAGAACTCTCAAAGGTGCTTTATGTAACTGTTTGACTATATTAATGCATAAAAATACCATGTTTGCAGATATTTAGGATAGGAAACATGCTACTTGTTTTGAAAAACAATGCTACAGTCATTTATTCTACTTTATACTACAGGGCTGTTGAATGCTTGAATCTGATTGGTTGACGAACGTTCTAAGGTGTGCAATTATTTTCAGGGAAACACACAGCGAACTTAGTGTTAGGCAGCTCTTTGACTGCATTACAGTTCCATATCACTTCGCTAAGTGATTTCTATTATTTCAAGGGAAAAGGAACTAAAAGTTTCATGATTAGCCGAACTGTTCTGAGAGATCCTAGTCATTATACAAAGGAGATATATGACTGACATGCACTGAGATAAAGATCAGCTCTACAGCAGGACACTGTATCTACTTAGGGTTTGATTGACAACTTAATAATGCCTCTTTTGATAAGACATTATACTTGGAATGCTTGTAATACTTCTTTCTCTGTAATATCTTCTGACCTCAATTTGACACATTTTTCAATTAAGACGTATTTCAAGAACAGAAACATAAAGCTGTTTTGGACAAAGACCTGCTGTTTTTCCTGTAATTAAATTATTATGAAAAGTAAATGATTGTTACATGTCTTTCCAAAAGAAGAACAAACATACGAATCTCTGAATTTTTTTTTAACTGACAATCTGGTCTGGCCAAATTTTAAAGACATACAAAACATTTATTTTTAATTATTTGTGTCTGTAGATTTCAGTTACATATCTTTAAAAGTCATTTTCGTAAAATTAGATTTTTCTCCTGCACTGAGCCAGAAATCTCTACATCAGTAGCACTTATAGTTTATTTATACTTAATAATCCCGTCTAAACTTTGAATCAGAAATGTCAAATTAAATATATATATATATATATATATATATTGTTAAAACAATTTTGAACTTTGCTTTGTCCAATGATGAGATTTCTGTTCTGAAAATGCATGCGTGCATATTTTAAACAATTTTTAATAAACATACAAAAAAATACAACCAAAACGTGTGCAACTGGCGACAAGTTTTTTTTTTTTTTACCATAATCATCCAGGTCTACAGTATCTTGCTAAAGTGTAGTATGTGTACTAAGCAATGCATCCTAAATTTTCTGTATACATGGAATATTTGGATAACCTACTACAACTGAATATGCCAGTGCGTATGTAAATATGCAGAACTCAACCCCATGATAAATCTATCGTGCAACACAGTGGACCTGAGCAACTGTCACACGACTGAAAAACAGTTAGGTTCGCATGGCTACTTATTTCCTAAGCCTGCCTTGTGCATGTGTGACAGGTCTGAGATAAGACCGCTCAGCCCTGCTGCTCATTAGAGTTTAATAAAGAGCAGAGGTCAGCCCGGGGGAGTGAACGTATCATCAGAAAGCTCCCTGCTGTCACAATGAAGCCTTTTTTCTCTTTATTAACCTCTGTGCTGAATCCTCGCACACACAATTTTGTTGAGTTGGCTGAGCAGGTCTGTAGGGTTCCACAATCTGAGTGTGTGTGTGTGTGTGTGTTAAACATTACGGTCAGTCAGGGGAGACAATACAGAAGGATGCTTTGGTGGGAATGATTTATCTAAATATGCAGAGCAGAACTTGGCTTCGTACACCATGCATCTTTATTTAATTACAACAGGGACAAATAAAAACATACTCTCAGAACAATTTTATGAATATATCTTACTCCGTTATTCCACGTACTCCAACCGCCTGCTTGTACATACTCCATTTTTAGCCTTGCGATTCATTGGGGTCAAAGGTGCAAAGCCAAAGATCAAAAGTGGCCATGTTGTTTCCTGCCCAAGTAAACTCAGGCCAAAGCATGCACAACAGGTTTAGGTCTCTTCTCAGATAAAGTCTGACAGATTTATTGCTGCTCATTTTCACCTTCGCTCGAGGCCAAACGTTCAGCTGTGGAGTGCTATCTCTCATTTGGTTTCTCTTGAGGGAAGTTTTCAGTGCCTGCTCTCATCATTTCAGTCTACAATCTATTGCTTGTCTCATCTCTACTCCTCTGCGTCTCCTTCAAGTCTCGTTTGACTGAACACGGAATCTTGGAATGGAGACAAAGAATATAATCTGAGGCCCAAAGGTGGCTCCCTTTCCAAGGCCCCTTCTGGCAATTGAGAAGTTATATTCTCGAAGCAGGAGTGTAACTCAGAATGTAACAAATCTCTTGGAAGGCACTCAAGTGCAACAGTTGTGCTTTCAGCTCAAGATAAGGAGCCTGGAAGCTAAAACAGACTTCTTTCCATGTTTTTTTTCTCTAATATATTTGGACTGATGTCTTCTTCTGTTATTCTCCATTTTCGTTCAAGCCTTTTCCCAGCCAGTCTTGCAGATTGTGTTGGACCTTCTACCACAGACTGCATTGCTAGCATCCATATCATGTGGATAACAAAATACCAAGCTAAGTGACTAGATCTAATGCTAGATATTATGTTAGAATGAACTTTCTCAGCCACTTTGACATGACCTTTAAGCAAAAGCTTTCAAGTGCTTTGCTACAATCTGTATTGTTAAAAGCGCTATATAAATAAAAGTGATTGATTGATTGACAGAAGTTGATTTTCAAGGAAATGTAGGAAAGTCAGCTCTCTTTTAGTTTACACTGCAGAATAACATTGTGTGTCACAATAATTACAAACATATACTATTTTTTCATTTTGAAACAAATTAGTGACAGTATTTTCATTTTTGTCTGAACTATTTCTTTAAGTATATGTATCATGATTGCATTTTCTACTGCCTTTTTTAAATTTTAAACACCATAATAAAGTAATTAGAATTGCAACCCAAATTCCAGAAATGTTGGGATGTGTTTTTTTTGTTTGTTTAACTAAAAGAATTTTGAATCACATGAGCCAATATTTTATTCACAATAGACAATAAACATAAATGTTTAAACTGAGAAATTTTGCAATTTTATGCACAAAAAAAGCTCATTTCAAATGTGATGCCTGCTACAGGTCTCAAAATGCTTGGGACTGCATTGTCCTGCTGAAATATACAAGGCCTTCCCTGAAACATACCTTTCAGCATCCAAAGTGCCTTCCAAAAGATGCACGCTGTTCATACTGTATACACTTATGCACCCACATACCATCATAGATACTGTCTTTTGAACTGAATGCTGAAAACACGCTGGAAGATCTCCCTCTTTAGTAATGTCAACATCAGAATCATGCCGATGAGTGATGCAGTGTCATCTGAGGGCCCGGAGATCATGGGCATCCAACAAAAGTCTGCAGTGTTGATGTTGTCCCTTACACACAGATTTCTCCAGTTTCTCTGAATCTTTTGATGATGAGATTTGCAAAGCCTTTGCAATTTGCTGTTGAGGAATGATGTTTTTAAAGAATTCCACAATATAATTAGTTGCTATATGTTCTCCCAGCTGAATCTTTTCAAAATGTCTTGCTTTTTCAGCCCTTTTTTGCCCCCGTGCCAAAAGACTTGTAGCAGGCATCAAATTTGGAATTAGCTCATATAGTGGATGAAGTTTCTCATTTTAAGCATTTGTTATGTTCTCTGTTCTATTGTGAATAAAAATGGTCTCATGTGATTTGAAAGTCTTTTAGTTTTCATTTTATTACAATTGTAAAAACGTCAACATTTCCAGAATTCGGGTTGTAATACTGAGAATAATGGGAGTCACAAACAAACTTATATGCAAAAAATCTTAATTGTCATGAAATGGCCTCAATTTTCTTTATACAAAAAAAAATTACCAGTAGGTTTCTCGAGATTCCATTCAAGCATTTGTCTCCTGCTCTTCATTCATGCTTTCTGCACTCCTTACAGACATTCAAAAATCCATTGAGTAATTCTACAAAGGCGGGTTTGTGAGTGTCATGGATGGTATTAAAATCTGTTATATATGTTGTTGCAGCTGTATGGGAATAGCAGGAGGCTGTAGTGAGTCACTCTGTCTCTGATCAGGAAGGCAAGAAGGAATGTGCTCTGACCTTGTGTAGAAGCATTTAATCCATCTTACAAGGAGCCGTTTCATCCTATAAACGTATTCTCTTGTATCTGTGCATCCTTAATTCTTGGAATGTGAATTTATAGGAGAGTTTTTACAAGTTTCACTAGATTTATGGGACCGTATTTTAGTATCTATGAGGTGTGTATGTATGTGGAGACTGTTTGTTGTGGCAGTCCCCCAATAGCTGTGTCAAGAGTGATAGACAGTAAAGTGCAGGCCCCATTAACAGCTTTATTCCACCGCCTGACATAAAACTGCCTGACAAGGCCGGCTTCACACAGCACTTTTGGCCACCTATCTGAGCAGTTCATTGTCAGAAACAAGGCGAGAGGTGTTCTCCTCCATAACATGTCTTCTCCCTTTCCTTGAATCAACTTATTCTTGGCTCATCTTTGTTCACTGGCTCTTAGGGGCATTTTTCAAATCTATGTGCATTAAAACTTATGCCATTTTACAGTTTTCTTTTTCAATGTTCTCCAGTTGTTTAAATTTGCTTTAAAAGGCAAATTTAAAAATAAAGGTTCCAAAATGGCTCTTTTTTTGCAGTTATGTCATAGAAGAACCATTTTTTAAGAGTCTATGGATTGAATGTTACCCAAACCATAGATACCTTATGGTGGCCCAATAGTACACAACACACTAATGTCATTGAGTTCTGCTAATTTCACTATTTTGTGGCTTGTTTGCATTGTGTTCTTCTAATTTCGAGGTTTGTTTTTGGTGTGTTGTGTTAATTTTTATCTGTGCTCATGGCATAAACGTACCTAGGCACCAGAGGTGGGTAGACTACCCAAAAATTGTACTCAAGTAAAAGTAAAAGTACTTATAGAAATATTTACTCAAGTAAAAGTAAAAGTAATAGTCTGAATAGTTACTTGAGTAAGAGTAAAAAAGTATTGGATAAAAAAAAAACTACTCAAGTAGTTAGTTACTAGTTACTTTGGATCATATACTGAATATCTACAGTCTAGTTTTATTTAGATATATAGATAAAATTGATACACAATATACGCACACACACACAAATCATAATTGTTCGTTATTCCCTTCAAAATGTAATTGCTTTTATTAATTATGATTTTCACAATTTACACTGAATGATGTTTATAGCATTGCTTGAAGCAACCGCATGCCATATTTTTACATGAACATAAGCTGAAAAACTGAAAAACATTTCTTGCTTTATAGTATTAAGTCTCAAATTATACATTGGATTGATTTTTTCTTTAAATAAAAAGCAACAAATTTTTTTTTATTGATTTTTTTTTTGTGTGTGTGTGTAATTTATTTCAGTGATGCAAATAAGAAATGTCCTCAGCCTTTAGGCTTCCTTAGAGATAAAAATTTTCACGTGACCACTACTGAACATCTGAACATAATAAAAACAAATACACATTTACGGAACTTCTTCCGTCTTTTCTGCAAAATGTAAACAAATGTTCTGTAAGCGTAAATATTAATTGTGTCTAACGTTAGACAAAGGCATTCCGGAACAGGTCGCGCGCCGCTGCGCAGAGCTAATGCAGGTTTAGCGGGTGTTCATTTCATACTTTGTGACAGCTTATTCACTGTATAAATTAAACTTTGTATTTAATGTATAAGGTAGTGGTATCCTGTACTGTAATCGAATGTAGCATATCTATACCTGTGGAACTGTAGACAGCGCACAAGGACTAACATCTTCATAGCTAGCAAACAATAGCATTTCCAGATTTGACTGTAGATCCAAAGCCACATCTTCAACGCTCTTGATGTTAACTTTCTGTTACAACACTGAGTGAGAACAGCTTCAGACGAATCAGCCCGTGCGGCAGGGAACTGAACGAATCGTTCAAACTGATTCGCGAACCCGTTCACTGGTTTACCGACTGGTTTGATCAAGCCTTTGAACAGAAATGACTCAAAAGAGTGAATCATTTATGAGCGATTGAGCATCGTTCATTGCCCAAAGAGAAGTAGACGGCGCGTTTGGGATAAATGGAAGCATTTTTAACTTGCATTAAGATAAAGTAACGAGACGAGCATCACCCACAGTAACGAAGTAAAAGTACCGTTTTTTCACTAAAAATTTACTTGAGTATAAGTAAAAGTATCCATCTTTAAATATACTCTAAAAGTATTAGTTACCCAAAAAATGTACTCAAGTAAATGTAACGAAGTAAATGTAACTCGGTACTACCCACCTCTGCTAGGCGCACATTTTAGAGACGCAAAATATGTACCATTAAGTACATCAGTGCAGTTCCCAAAAGAAATGAATGCTAGAGGCAGTAAAACTCTGACAAGTAATCATGTTATGACTTTAAAACAATATTAATTTGCTGGGAGATTTGAAAACGGATGCTTTTGAATGTTAGCATCACACATATCCAGCTTCATATCTATGGGTTTTCAAAGACGGTAGGTTTACTCGGTAGCTCACATGCTCCATGTTTCCAACATGATAGAGCATTAACTTTAAGCAACAGCCCCCGGATATTTCAATTCTGAACCGTTGCAATACCGTATGTAACTGAAGCAACATAATAAAAACACAGCAATGCAGTCTCACAACCAATTCGTACGAAGTGGCAAAATCGTGATAATTCGTACGACCTCACTCATACGATTTTGTACGGTTTGTCTAAACCTCAGTCACGGGTACGTGTAGGTCATTCGTACAAATTCAAACAAATTGGTAACTCGTAAAATACGTACGATTTAGAAAAAATCGTATGAATTAGCCACCTCGTAAAATATGTACGAATTGTCGTGAGACTGGGTTGGCAATACTTACTTACCCATGTCAATGTAATAAAAATGTGTGATGGATCATGTATTAAACCTGTGTTTTAGCGTCACTCAGTGGACATTTCTCTTTAAAGCTGTTGCTGTGTGGCAACTTGTTTCCATTGTGTTGTGTAGATTTTGATGTTGCGGCTTGTTTTGTTGTGGAGATTTTGTTACGTTGTGCATTACTAGGCCACTGTATATCCACTTTACAGCAAAAAAACGAAAAGAAAAACGTTTTAGTTTAGTTTCGAAGTTTTCTGCCTTTGAGATGTTTTCTACAGAAGTCACATTCTTAGTCACAGTTGGTGATGTCCAACCCCCACACAACCTCTTAACCTTCTAGGGTTAACTTAATGTCACTCACGCTGACATCAACTCGTCGACCCTGCTGGAGATTTTACAAGCAGAGGTCACGAGAGGAATGAGCAGGTAGACCTTGAAACAGATTGACAGGCCGGAGTGACGATTCAATTTGTACCCGAGCGGCAGCCATGTTTGGACACATGGGCATCTCTGCAAAGATATTCACAGGCACAGATACACACCCTGAGAAGCCCTTCTCACATGTACGCTCTGAGTCACGCTAAAGAAAAATCTGCTTCTTAGCCAGACTGGCTGTTCGTTTGTTTTCACTGGACACAAATTTTCCCCAAATTGATGCAATTCTATTGATTAAATAATGGGCCGTTTCCTCCCATCAGACTGTCACTCTAAATGCTCCAGTCTTTCACATGTGTCAGGCATTCTGGGGGAAGGACTGAGGGCTGGATGTCAACCTAGAACACAGATGCCTTTTTAACTCCTTATGTATTTCTCTTTCAATGTAATATATATCAAAGAATCTATTGTAAACATTCAATGAAAGTTGCTTTTCTTTTTAGGATCATAAAAATGAACCTTTAAAGAGTCTGGAAGAAATGTCAAAACGCACATAGATTCAATGTCACGGTCGCCATCTAGTGGACAAGAAAAATGTTATACACTATAAGGAAAAAAGCTAAAAGAAAATTGCAGATAGTCAATATCTTTTAGTTTTATAAACGAACAAAGTTATGTATTATCAGTTATTACTATTGTGCTTTCATAGTTTTTCTATGATGCTAAAATGTGTATTGTATGTGTCTTATTTTATTTTTTCTACAGAACAGGACATCTCATTCTCACACGTAAGTCTATCCATGCAATCACAGTAGCAGATTTCAGTATGAGAGAAAAACAGTCATGTACAGTGATAGGTTGTGTGTTTATAGCAGAGGAGGTGAAGGAGGAAAGGGGCTGCAAGAATAGCTTCAATGCCTTTTGCAACGACCCAAACTACCAGCCTGTAAAAATAAATCACACATCTGCTTTCAATGAACCCCTGACATATTAATGCCCTTGTGCTTGTTATGAAATTTTTGTAATGCCCCCCTCTTTCCTCCACGTCCAGGGCACAATGTGCATGTGTCACCAATCCTCCTCTTCAGCTTCCTCTGTCTGTTCATCATTACCTTGCTCTTTTTCGCTTTCTGTCATCAAGTCACTGACACTATATATCTATATCTATCTATCTATCTATCTATCTATTGTAGAAATAATAGGCAGTGTGGACTGGCAGAAAAAAAAACATTTAAAAGCTCATGAAAACAAGCAGTGTTGCCTTCACACATAAAAGGCTTCCAATGCAATAAGATTATGGGTAAACAGATTTTGTCATCTGTTCTTAGCTCTCAGAATGATCTTCTGGACAGCAAGCCAGAGAAACATGTGGGCCTTGTTAGAAAAAATATCTAAATGAAACACGATAGTGGGAAAAATGAAGCTGCTGCTCTTTGAAGTGAGCGTGAATCTGAACTCTGCAGCTAATTATCCACAGACAAACTGAAAGGCCCTGTTTATTTATCTGAGAAAGAACGGTGTCCTGAGAGGAAGAGCGAGAGGCCATGTACAACAGCTTAAAACTACTTAGATACAAACTCAGAGGAGTTATATTTTTTATTGTATAATAATATTAAAATGTGTATTAATCGAGTAGCCTAAGGAATTTAACAATGAGAGCAATACAAATGCCCAAACCGGTATTTCCTCATCATGAAAGTCTTAACTGAGGCAAGGGTTGGGTGATACAGATTTTACCAAGAAAACTTGGTAACTTCTTTTTTTATGAATAATGTCATGCAGAGACTTCTGTGTTCAATTTGTGAAGACAAATTACATAACAGAGTTCTGAATCAGTTTACAGAAACTGATTCACATTCTGGAAGAAATTTACCAACTCTTCAAGCATTTTGCTACTGAAATCATGAAAGCATTATTTATGCATTAAAGTATGTCATAATTGTCATGAAACTAAGCATTTAATTACACTTTTTGGAAAATTGATGTCCAGATAAAGGGCTAATTACAATCATTACAATGCTACAATCAAAATGCTGTTTTATTAAAATCTCTGTGAAAACAACGAACAGAGAAATGTTTCTAGATCCTGGGACACTGAAAAAGTGGGTAGGCACTGTTGACAGAGAAACTATTTCAGAGCTTGCCACAAGGTGTCAGTAAAGTTCACTGCTGCAGTCATCACATCTATATTATATATAGTAGTACTCTCTATGGGATTGAGATTAGGGCAATGTACAATAAAAAAAAAAGGGTGAAATACAAATGTTGTTTTTACTCATATTAAGGAGGACAATGGGAAGGGGACACCATTTGTACACAGGCATTACAAACAAAAAGTGAACTGAAACACTTGATGAAGCGCCCCTTCAGTGAAGGATGAATTCATTTCAATGAAGTAAATTTATCATTTATTGTAGTGTAACCATTGTGCGTCCTTGCAAATCATTTTATGGTGAGTTAATTTATAGACGGAATAATCCACGTTGTTTTGTTTTGGTGTTATATATTATGCACATTATCATCATGCAAATTTCCTAGTTAAGCAGATGCGTTAGATAAATGTGACTATACGGTGTCCAAAGAAAAGATGTTAAGTTTTATAAAGAGGATAAAACACACATTAATTTCTGACCAACATTTTGTTCCTTCCTTTATCTTTGTAACACAGATTAAAATATTTTTGATGAAATCCACCAGCTTTCTGACCCTGCATATACAGCAATGTAACTACCACAATCAACGCCAAGAAAGGTAGTAAGGATATCATTAAAATCTTTATTCAACAATTATTTTCTTCCGTGTCAGTCTTCATGAGAGTACCATGACACATGAATGAATTAAGTCATTATTTTTGTTTTCTTTGCACACAAGAAGTATTCTCGTAGCTTCATTAAATTTAGGTTTAACCACTGATATCACATGGATTATTTTAACAATGTTTTCACTGTTTATGGGTCATGAACGTGGCAGTTGCATTGCCGTCTCTCAGTCCCAAAACACCTATAGTACCAGGCACCTGAGCAATGCACTAGTTTCTCCATACAGGAGGCGTCTTGAAGCTGTCATTCCCAGCTTAACAACGGTTTTTGTAAGAAGTATTAAATACATTACAGTAGTTCAAAACCTTTTCCCTGTGTGATACCATTTTATTACGCATAAAAATTTCTGAAATTATTTGTTTGGTTTTCTTTGTGTGTATGGATCAATTGGGTTGTTATCGACATCTGGTGAAATTTTCATGTCTTCAGCACTTTTACTGAGAAAAATGGTGACGTGTTTAATATTTATTCTGCTTGCTGTATGTCAAGTTCAGAATGCCCCAGATCAACAGCCAACCACAAGAGTCTCCCCTGCAGACCTACAAACACGAAAACACATGCACATTTTAGCCTCAATGCAACAAGCTTCTCCAGCATTTCAGTTGCTGAGGTAGAATCTTTGCGTGCTATTCATCCAGTGCCTACGTGTCCCTCTAAATGGATCGGACAGTAAGTCACTCAAATCCTATTGGTACTTCTAATCTTGTCACATGTGACCAATGCACGCTAATTACAGCGGTGATGCCCACCCTTTGGGTTCTCTTATAGACACAGCTGCATGGCAACTCTACAACTCAACAAATTAGCTCTTAGCCTAAAGTCAGGTCAACTGTTCTTACAAGAGACCCTACAAGAGACTTGGGGTCAATCCACCAAAAGTCTTAATCGTCACTTACTGCCTCTGAGCCAGAATGTTTAGGTATTTGATTAGGCTTACGCAAAGTGGCAAAGGACTTAAAGTTCACTACTAATTATAAGAGCTTCAAATAGGGTTCGTTACAAGCACAGAACATTGATTTCCTCTTCATGGCAATTGTCAAATGAGCTAATTACTCTTTGGTAAAGTACATCAGATTGACTTGGGGGCAAAATCTGGGTGGGTTTTACAGATGGAAGCTTCTGTCTTACCATGAATTGTTGAGGAATAAAAATGAGCAAACTACTGACATCAATAATGTGGCTTGATCATCGTCCTTCTCTAAATATCACCTCTAAGGGAAGAAGGGATGCTCATGTCCATAGCTTTGAAGTTTCTACTGGAGGCTTGACCAAGGATAGGGATTGTTCAATTAGGAGACCTACCTATACCACTTTGTGTAGAGTTAAAATAAACAGTAGGAGAAACGCATCAGTCAGGTTTACCTGTCTGAGGGCCAGGTAAATTCTTTAATACAATCTTCTACCTTGATCTCTACTACCATTGCTATAGATTTGGGTAGCTTACATTTAGCACGGGTACAGTATCATACCCGTTAAAGTTTCTCTCTCTAGCAAAGCAGATTGAAAAAAATGTGTATTTGATGATTAAATGTATGATTAGTAAATGTTTTTCAATTTCCCATGTAGACATGAATAAATGTGTAATTTGAGAAAAGAGCATATTAATATGAGATTCGTAGACCACCAATGCTTGATGTAACTTCCAATTCTTGGAAGTCTTGGAACAGTTTGGTCTGAAGACTACCCAGAGATACCCCGGAGCCAGGCAATACCAGCAAGTAAAAGAGGAAACTGATGCTAAAGTAACTAACCAATTACAAAGTAAGATAAAGGATTAGAGTCCTCAGCTCATCTGCAAATGGGATCAGCGCTGATTAGTGGGTTTTAGGATGACGTAGAGGAACTTGATTCTACAATCACACAGCTCCTCAGCCGGCCACCCCCTTTTGCAGGGAAGGGAACCATCAGGAAAAGCCACGCAGCCCACTAGCTGGTCCATTTGGGTGGATTTATGTGAAATCCCAGAGGAAGAGGCCTCTGATTGCCAACAGCATGGACTTTCTTGAATTTCGGGTGGTCAGAATGGATATGGAAAGGGGAATTCTTGCTAATGCATGTTCCACACTTGATGACGTATTACTAAACTAAGCTTCTGGACTACAGCGTTTCTGTTCAAGGTTTTCCGAGAATTTCAAGAAGGGAAAGCCAAGTTGACAACTTGAATCATACCTTTGAGATAAAGGTAACCGTACTAAAGAAGAGTAACTCTGAATCAACTGTTTTGACTCAATCACCAAGAAAAAAAACATGGCTTTGATGCCTATAAAATTTGACTTGGCCAAGCGAGTCAAACTGGCCCAAGGACTGTGGCTCCTGTACTGGGTCTCTGTCATGGCTGGGGTCCTCATCTTCAGCATGGGGATTTTCTTCAAGATCGAGCTGCGCAAAAGAAGCGAGATGATGGATAACAACGAGAGCCATTTTGTGCCCAACCTGCTCATTCTGGTGGGACTTGTGGCCTGTGTTATCAATGCTTTTGGGGGCAAAGTGTGCCATGACTCCCTTGACACAATCAAGTTCACCAAGTGGAAACCAATGTTGAAAACCTACATGTGTGGATGTGTGGTTTTCTGCATCGTCCTTTTTGTCACGGCTCTGCTCTGTTTCTTGATGCAGATCTCCCTGCATTTCGCCCTGGCTGAAGGCCTGAAGAATGGAATGAAGTACTACAAAGATACAGACACACCAGGACGATGCTTCATGAAGAGAACCCTAGATATGACCCAGATTGAGTTCCGCTGCTGTGGCAACAACAACTACAAAGATTGGTTTGAGATCCAGTGGATTAGCAACCGCTACCTGGACTTCAGCAATGATGAGGTTAAAGCGTGAGTACTGATTTTAGTACTGAGTACTAGTGGAAATGAGTATAAGAGGTGGGATCTGAGTGGAAGAGATTCTGGGTAATTCATATACATATTCTCTCTCATCTGTTGGCTTGTGACATATCTGAAATTCAGAGATTTAAAATGTTACCATAGATATAGTCAAATTTAAGTTTCTTTGAACATTATTAGGACAAAGTAATGAAGCATGATATTCACTAGGTTTCGTGGAAGTTAAAGCTTGTTTAAGAAGGTAAGGCACATAAACGAGATCAGCTGATGTATGTTTTACTCTGCTCTTCAGGAAGTTTAACGCAAAAGACATTTTATTATGCAATAATTTTACGATAACTAAGACAAAGTCTTAAGGCAGACCCACTGAAAGCGGTTATGCTGAATGAAGTTGGAATCGAATTTCAGAGTTTGTTTTGAGAGATTCCTAAGTAGATAATTGGCTGGTGGGTTTTATGAAAAGGGAATGGGTTAAAGGGGGCACATGGGTCCATGGATTAGATAACCTGTTAGGATCCTATTCCCAAGTCCTTTAAAGCTTACCTTCCACACCAATCATAACATTGTGCAATCTATTGCCTCCCATGGAGTTGGCCTTAATGCTTACCTCCCATCTTATTATCAGACAGGAGTCCTCAGCTTTGTCCATTAATCTCAAAGTTAATATGGATACACAAATTCATTGAGTTGTGTTTCCAAGCCTGCCACATCTGAAATCTTAAATTCCACAACCGGTCAATATAATTAAAATATCTGCCTGACAGTTCAATCTTTGCAATTTCTTAGCCGTGTCCAGAGCAACGTGGAAGGCAAATACTTGATGGAAAGCGTTCCCTTCAGCTGTTGCAACCCTGGCTCTCCTCGCCCCTGTATCCAACATCACCTGACCAACAACTCCGCTCACTACAGCTACGACCACCACACTGAGGACCTGAACATCTGGACCAGAGGCTGCCGTGAGGCCCTGGTGTCCTACTACGGAGGCACAATGAACAGTATTGGTGCTTTTGTGCTGCTGTTCATTATTATGCAGGTGGGTGTGGGAGAGTGAATGGAATCCAAAGTTGAACACAGCCACCCTTATGGCATTTGACTTTGTCACTAGATTACACTATTGGTGGGTAACAAGTATGTTGCTAGATTATAAAGTGAGCCGCTAGATTATAAGGTCAGTTGGTGCGTAAAGAGTAATAAATATAGGTCTGGAAGAATCAGATTAATTATCTGCTTAATTGATTTGATTAACACTTTGTGTTGATAACATGACAAGATATAGGTAATGAGCATTTAACAAGTGAGAGGTTGACAAATAATATGAACTTTGCACAAATAACAGGCACTTGCAAATTTATATTTTCTTTGTCTAGTGTACATTACTAGTATATAACCAAATACAGCCTGATCTCATGAAAATGTGTATAAAAAGTACGCCAAAAAAACACAAATATGGCTTTGGCATATATATATATATATATATATATA
>JAUMHE010000014.1:577978-590098 GCA_032359235.1 Enteromius mattozi | reverse complement strand
ATACAAATCCATACGAACCTGTCTTTCTCTTTCAAACGGTTCAGATTAGTATTGAAATCTGCTGGACTTGTTACTTTTGACAAAGTTTTGTATAATGTTCAATACTTCAAAGACGTCCTAGTTCTGTGTGAAATTACAGAGTGAAAGGTAAGCGCACTAAATTGTTATTTTTTTAATTATTATGTCAGATTATCATACAGTATGCGTGTTTAGGTTTCAGATCGTGCTATATGCCGAGAATAATGCATGGCAATCAGCCCTTTTTTTTAAAGAGCCGTTTATCTGTTTTTGCAAATAATCTCTTCAAATTATTCTTTTGCAGCAAATCAGCATAAGAAGTCATGTGACACTGAAGACTGGAGTAATGATCACATAATCAGAAATAAATATTATAAAATTTAAAAAAAAAAAAACCCCTGAAACACTTCCATTGTGCTTATTTGTAACAAGTCTACTCCCATTAGCAAATCACATGCATTGGAATTCGATGACTCAAAGGAAAACATGACTCAGCACTTCATTAAAACATTTTAATAACACTAGAATTTTATTCCATCACACTCAAAATATGTGTGATTACCACAGATACTTTTGAATGTCAGCAGCATTTGATGATATGTACCTCACAACAGTGCTAATGATTGGCTAGAGTCCTGCAAGGTTTCCATTTCCTGAGTTTAGCTCATGGTGAGAGCGTATGAGGCTCATCCGAACCAGTGGTTTCCCATGCATTCTCTGTTCCACTCTACACGACAGAGCCAGCACCACTCAAACTTACACTGTGGACGCGGACACACCATGTGCATACAGCCACCTGAGCAAGATAACAGACACAAGACAAGAAACTCGATCATTACAGTGCCCTTTTCAAGGTAAAAGATAAAAACAAAGACAACTTATCAGTGACTGAGCAGTCTGTGAGATATTGTAAATATTCAACCATTCAATGTACACACAGTATATCAACTTTTTTAAATTAATGCACTCTAAAAATATATATAAAAGTGATACAAAATGGTTTTTACGGTGCCCTAAAAACCTTTTTGGGTTCCCAAAACACTCTTAACAATAAATGTTCTTAGTTGCAATTGATGGTTCCATTTAACATCTATGCAACCATTTTATTGTACAAAAGGTTCTTTATGGTGGCAAATAGTTTTTGTTTTATATATCTTTAATATTATATTCACATTGGGGACTTTTTTTGAGAACTGTTTACTGGGGTCTTTGAGGAACCAAAAAAGGTTCTTCTATGACTTTGCTGAGAAAACCAACTTTGCATTGTAAATGTGAAATTAGGTCTCAATGCGAAATCACGCACCTGATGGAATTTATTGCTGATTATAGAACCAACTTTACTGACAAGGTGCATTACATATGAAGAAATGTTTAAACTGAGATTTCAAATTTGATGCCTGCTACGGGTCTCAAAAAAGGTGCCACGGAGGCAACAAAGGGCTGAAAAAGCAGGAAATGTTATAAAGATTCAGCTGGGAGAGCATCTAGTAACTAATTAAGTTAATTGATATCAGGTCTGTAACACGATTAGCTATAAAAGGGGTGTCTTAGAGAGGTTTTTGAAGGCACTATGGATGCTGAAAAGTATATATAGGTTTTAGAGCAACATATGCTCCCCTCCAGATGACCTCTATTTCAGGGAAGGTCTTGTGTATTTCAGCAGGACAATGCAGAACCAGCTTTTACAACAGCATGACTTCTAGTAGAAGAGTCCGGCGCTGAATTGACCTGCTACACTCCAGATGACCATCATTAAACCAAAAATACGTCAAAGATGACCACATACTCTTCAGCAGCTGGAAACCTATATCAGGCATGAATGAGACCAAACACCATAACTTCAGAAACTCATAACCTCGTGCCCAGACGTCAGAGGTAGCTATGATCAAGCAGGCATCAAATTTGAAACGAGCTCATTTTGTGCATAAAACTGTAAAATTTCTTAGTTTTAATATGTGTTGTGTTCTCTATGTTCTATATATTGTGAATACAATATTGGCTTATGTAATTTGAAATCATTGTATTCAAATAAAACAAAAAAAAGTCCCAACACTTCCAGAATTTGGGTTGCATTAATGTATAATTTGCCGCCATTGTATCAATATTATGCAATCATGTAATAAAATAATATATATATATTTTTTTAAATATGATGTAATCTAATTACAAGCACTTTCAGAATTTGATTATATAATCCAGATTACATGTAATCAGTTAATAATAGTACTAATAGTCCTTGACAAACAAACTATTCATACCATTTTTTTCCACAGGAACTTGGCATTTGGGGCAGGGGTGAGTGGTTTCAGCTATAGTCTCCTGCGAGGCCTGCTCCCAGCGAGCACGAAGAGCTGCCTCTTCATCTACAATATAACACTGAAAACCACACACACACACACACACAGAGCAGGGATCAAACGCAGCACAGTGGGAAAGACAGATTTGATCTTAAAGAGCTTTAAATTCCCCTCTTATATGATTCTTTTATGAATCAGGTGATTTGTGAATGGCTTGTAGGCATTGTCCTGCACTGACACCATTACGACTAGAATCTCTGGGCTGCGCGAGAATATTTAAGCAGATTTTCACCTCGTGAGATGACTGATGATATCTAGCCAACATAAATTGAACTGTGTCCATGCATACGTGATGAACTAATATTAAAAGTGTGAAGTTCTCACCTGTAGGGCACTTCCTGTTGCCGTGTCTGTCCTCTGTCTGCAGGGGCCTTCGTGATACTCTGCCTTACAGTCCCTGCAAAACACAAACTGACACAAACAACAAACCACTTACTACTGACCGCTACAGGACACAGCTGCTACACTTATATCTTTTTATAACTACTTGGTAAATGAATAAAAGCATTTGCACTACACAGTGTATTTGAACTTGGATGTTAGCTATGTGTTTTAATGCATTATACTTTCAGAAGTTGTTATACTGAATATAAAAGCATTATACCCGATGTATCTTAACTCAGCTCATGCTATTACAAGATATAATTAATGCATTCAAATTCTGATGTTTTATATATAAAGGTTTAAAGTCAAGTGTCATCTTAATGGCTACTTTTCATTTGTTTTGAGCTTGTTACCTTCAAGACTGATTAAATATATCCTTTATAATAATGTATATGTATACAGGGATTTAACTTTTTTCACTCACCAGCCAATTTGGCTACTGAATTTTTACTTTGGCTGTTTTAAGTTACCGGTCATTCATAACTTCTACGAGCCAAAAAACAATTTATATATATAAATATTAGGTTTTTTTTCTTCATCCAGTTCTTCTGGATTGAGTCTGTCTCAGTTTGTTCTGTTTCTTCATGTGATTCCAGACAGACTGGATGATGATCAGATCAGATCTCTGTGTGGAGCACTGGCTGTTGTCAGACAATAATCTCACTGCATTATTAGAGTTAATGACTAAAATAATGTTTGGAAGTGTAAACTGATATTTCCAACTGATGCCACCACAAAAGATAGAAATAACCCACTTAAAACCATTTTTTAGTTCCTGAAAATAGTAGTGGCCTATGACTTTTGCACAGTACTGTATATATATATATATATATATATATATGGAAATAAACAATTTAAAATAATAACAAACAAACTAAAACTCAGCATGTAAAGGCTACGTTACCTACTTGGCACTGTTTTTTCCCCTTTTTTCTGTTAACTAAATCAAATATATTTCAATATTTTTTTTCTTGCATGTATATGAAGCCTACTGCAGATTAAATATAACATTATATAACATATTTAGTATTTTTACATCTAGGTGTGAAACAAATAATTTGTATTACTCTCTGTTCAAAATACTTTTTTTTAGTTTTTTCTTTCACTGTTGTACTGAAATCCTATCGAACCATGACCCCCATAACGAGGTACTTACTGAAAAGTGACATCTATGTATTGTGCCACCCCTAATATATATATATATATATATATATATATATATATATATATATGTATATAATTACCTTCAAGGCTGATCAAATACATCCTTTATAATAATGTAAATATATATATATAGTATATGTAACAATTATAAGACTCTTCATGATCCAATCAGTCACTGATTTTAATGGTTTAAAATCATGTCCTTTCCTACATTACTTGCCACATAATATTGCGTTTTACTGAAATATATGATTTAATGGATGGGTGATGCGTTGCTATATGATGTAATTGTGTTGCTATGTGGTGTCAAAATGTGATGTCATTTTATGTTGTCTGTACAGGTGAAACAGAAGATCTTTACAATAAAATAATTTTACTATGCCACTTTAATGTGCAGAGACAACTGTCCTTCCAGTGTTATTCATAAACTATTATAGGTTTTATTTATGTAGTGATTTTGTAAAGTGCTTTTGTTATTATTATTACTTTTAAATATTTCTATATTTCTTAACCTTCATTTTAAACGAACATTGTACATTTTCATGGAAGCTTTTCATCTAAAATGAATATATATATATATATATGGTTTAATGGTTGTAGTTTGTACTTGACTGTAAGTAAGCCATTTCTCACAGGCTGAATTCTCTAAAAACCGTCCAGCCTTAGCTTGTTTGAATGATTATACAGTTTATGATGCAAGTAGCACCGATTCATTTCCATGCAGCACCCAAAGGAAACACAAGGGGGCAGCCTTTCTCCATTCCTGTCAGCGAGTGCTTTAAGTGAGGAAGTATCACTCAGGGGTTTAGCATACTCTTCCTCTACAGCTCTTTTGAAGCCCCACTGATTTAGTATTTCTTCAGAGATCCAGACTGTGAAGTTAGGAAGCATCACATCATCTTTCTGCTTTATTATTTCTGCTGCTCAAGACAGATCCTCCTCTCAAGGTCTAGAGACAGATGCTTCTTTGTTTTCCCCTTCCTCAGTAATAATGAGAAAACAGAGTTCTTTTGACAGCCACTTCTTTCTACTTTTTTCAGCCCTGTTCTCATTTGTTCTCTCTGAGATGTGCTACCATTCATGTTTATTACCCACATGGTTGATGTCCTTCTCCAGCGCAGTCATTTTCTGCAGTGAGAGAGACGGGGAAGATGTATTTGATGCGGAGCGTGGAACAGTGCGAGACCCTTCTTAGTGTGAAATTAATGCCACTTTGCAGTCCTCAACACAGTGTTGAGCTGTCTTTACCTTTCGAGCAATGTGATATTTGAATTAAGTCAGGTCTCATCTCTAATACGTATTTGAACATGGGAATATGTTCTGCACAGAAGGCTCAGGAGAATCAGGACGGCTGGCTTCATAAAGCTCAGAGTCAGTCACTCCTCCAGTATGTGTTTGTTAAATATATGAGCTAAATGTAGAACCCTAATACCTTCTGACTTATTAATTTTTCCTTTTTCTGCCACCATTTGTCATTTACTGAAAAAAAAAAGTAAAAAGTAAAAGTAATTTCTAGGTGATGAAATATTTCTTCAACTAAGTAAATCCACTATTTAATTTTAGACATTTTTAAAGAAATGTTATATTATCTTCTTAGGATTGACTGATTGTTGTGTAAAGGAAATAATGCTAGATTCCCATGCAGGGGAAAACACTGACAATTTCACATCAGTATACTGTTTTTTTATTATTTTATTTTATTTTATTTGTTTTGTATTTTACTTTATTTTTCAATCAGTATATTGTGAAATATTATTATATTTTAAAATAACTTAATGTTTTAAAATGTAATTTATTCCTGATGCTGAATTTTCAGCATCATTACTCCAGTCTTCAGCGTCACATTATCCTCCAGAAATCATTCTCAAATGCTGATTTTTTACATTAAATACATATTTTTTGTTAATGTTGATTTTCTTTTCTCTAGCTTGAATTAAAATATATATTAAATACATTTTCAATTGTAAATTGTAATACTATTTCACCATTTTTCTGTATGTTTTAAATGAAACTATGGTGAACGTAAAATATTTCTTTCAAGAAATATAAAAATAATAATACAATGTATTCCAGTACTGTCACTGTGTCACGTTTCTGTCTGTTTTGTTCTCGTGTTTCATTGTCTTCCTGTTTTGATTTCCCACATGCTTATTTTATGTGATTTATTAGTTAATGTGTTCCCAGTTGTCCTTCCCAGGTTTTTTGAGTTCTTCCCTCGTTATGTCGTGTACTTATGTCTGTGTGTTCTTAGTCTCAGTGTCAGTCAATGTTAATGTTAGATGTAAAGTGTAATTCTCTATGATGGTTAACGTCCTTACTTCGATCATTAAAAGACTTTTATGTTTTGAGAAATCTCCGCGACTCCAGCGATCTCCTTGGTCTACACTACACATACCACTGGTAGTGCATTTTTTTATTTTATTACCGGAGAAAACAACGGTGCAAATCCTCCCTGTTATATTTTAAATGAACTGAAATTTTTTTATTAGATTTAATTGTACTTAAAATTAGAAGAAAGAATGTAAATCATGCAGTTGACTATCACTATGTAACATAATTTATTTAGCCTATTTATTGCAGCTGATTAGTGTAAGAAATACATAAATACCTAATGCAAAAGTTGTAATTACAACATTTTGTCAGATGTTGTCATTTTTACATTCTGCACATGAACAAAGCATTGTGGGCACTGTGCTATAGGATGCTTTGATCTATGCTCCAGCATTTATAAATGAAGTCAACTCTGTTTGTGCATGTGTGTGTGTGTGTGTGTGTAGACTTAGACAGGATCTGACAGTGGCAGTCTGATGTGTGTTAAATAAGAACGTCAGAGTGAAACACTGAAAGAGCTCTTAGAGAGAGACTTCTCTGATCATCTGCCAGACTGATCTCTCTCTCACACAAACACACCCTCACAGCCCTGACCCAAATGTACGGCTTCAAGGCAATAATAGCATCTTTCTGACACCTGGCTCACTGTCCCCAGTGCTCAGAGCAGCTCTAAACACAGTGCGAGAGAAAGAACAGAGCCAGAGACACAATGAGAAAACAGACAGATTGTACAAAACAGCTTCTCACTCCGCAACCACCCAATAACATGCCATTTTTAAAAACACGCTTCATCTAGTAACCTGACGTTTCCCACAATTAGGGCACAAAACAGGGCATATGATGGAACTTTGAAGCATGAAGTCAAGGTTTTATTTTTTTGACAAAAAGAAAGAAAGAAAAAAAAAAAAACAACAGGTGTGAAAAGAAGATGCTTAACTTCCAGAAAATATTGTCCATCTT
The DNA here is from genome assembly GCA_032359235.1 of Enteromius mattozi. Classification (NCBI taxonomy): domain Eukaryota; kingdom Metazoa; phylum Chordata; class Actinopteri; order Cypriniformes; family Cyprinidae; genus Enteromius; species Enteromius mattozi. Next base: position 582,884 of record JAUMHE010000014.1, on the reverse strand, counting down.
AGATTAAATAATTTTCATTTTATTTTATTTCATTTTATTTTCTAGTAAAATGAATTCTTATTTTGTGTTTGTGTACCAAAATAAAAAAAATAATTAATTAATTAATTAAATAAAAAAATAAAACTTTCTTTTGCAAACAAAATATCAGTTAGTGTTACTTGCTGTTTCATTGTGAAAATTTGTGAAATGCACTAACAATTTCTACAGCATTTGTTTCAGTGTATTTCAGTTTTTTTACATTTCTTGTTTTGATTTGTTTTGTTTTAATTTTTTTTCCAAACATCTGAAAACAAACATCTTTAAAACCCATTTTATCTTTATTTTAAAGAGCAGAAATGGATAAAATAGATAATTAGATATTTAAAAAATGACATTAATACTAATATCCTAAAATTTCCAATAAAACAAGCAATAACAAAAAAGGTATATGGGTTTGCAAATATACAGAAAATAAAAAGAATAAGAATAATAAAACATCTTGATATTAAAGTTGTTAAATTGTGAGAAAAATGTTGAGAAAAAACTTATTAAATTATTAAAAAAAAAATAGAGAAAAAAGGCTAAATAAAACGCTGAGAATAAACTCATTAAATTATGAGAAAAAAAGTAATTTGATTTTGAGAATAAATATCAAATTAAAATGAGGAGAATAAAGACTCATGTCAGGTTATTCTGATCTTGTTGGCGAGTGTAAATCAGTTCCTGCAGGGGTGAAGACTGGAGAGTAATGCATTAGAATGTAGAAAATGATGCAGTTGACAAGGGTTTAATTCTGTCTTTTGCTGAACTCACTTTTCTTTCTTGTCTTTTCTCTTCTTTACTTTTTACTTTTCCCTCCAAACTGGAAAACTTTTTAAATTTAACTCAAAATTAGTTTTTTTTTCTCCTCAAAATGTAACTAATTTTCTAGAATTTAACAAGCTCTTCTAATAATTTAACAACTTTATTTTCAACATTTTATACCAAGATTTTTCTTGAAATGTAACGTTTTAGTTTTTTCTCCTCAGAATTTACTCTGTTTTTGATCTCAAGATAGTTTTATTCATTTATTTATTTTTTTATTATTGCTTGGCTCTACCCCTCTTTTGTACAAATAACAGGGTCAATTTAGCCTGAATTAAGGTATAAAGATACAATAGAACGTCATCATTGTTATTAATGCTGTGAATTACTATATAAATAAATCTATTTACTTTAAAATACTGTTAACACTTTATTTTTAAGGTGTCCATAATAGAGAGTAATTACCTAGAAAGTACTTAGTAGTAGCCGTTGTACTTACATAAAACAAAATTAATTTATCATGTAACTAAGTTATGGAACAGTTTGTAATTATTTAGATGTAACAGACTGCTACTGTTACACATTTGTTACAGACAGAGTCTGTTACACAGCTACTTATGTAACCAAAAGATTGTCACATATGTGTCGCAGACTTTATACAACATCATTATAAATTCAAGCACACAGACATAAGCTACTCAAAATAAAGTGTGTCAAGACTATACGTAAGTGTACTTGATGTGTATCTATACTGTACACCTTATCTAGCTGCACCTTAGTTTGATTTAACCCTTTAGTACACAGCTTAAATACATGTAATATCTTTCTAATTACATTAAAATGACAGAATATTACACAGGCATAAGCTACTTAAAATACAGTGTATCAAGATTGTACTTAAGTGTAAGTAGCTGTGTAACAGACTCAGTGTGTAACATGTGTAACAGTAGCAGCCTGTTACATCTACATAATTACTCTAATTTATAATAAACTCTAATTACAGATTGTTTCATAACTTAGTTACATGATAAGTACATTTTATTTCATGTAAGTACAATGGCTACAAAGGTAATTAATGTATTATTATTATGACACCTTAAAATAAAGTGTTACTCAAAGATTTTTTACTCAGAAAACACACACACACAGAAGAGACAAAGAAAAAGCAAGTAACACTCTGAATTAAACGTAAAAAAGTAGAAAAACTGAAAATGTATTTTATTGTAAAACACACTCCCACAATCAGTTTTCTTTCCATTTTCTTTTTTAAACCATTGTTTCAGTAGCTCAGATAAAACAGGGCACTTCACTTTTCCAAGGTTGCCAGATTGTTCTCCATCACTAGAGACTGGTGAGCTAATCTTGCTTCTCATGATGCTGAACACTGATAGTTCAAACTTATTGTACACACAAACCCTCCTGAAGTCATACGCGTTAAAAAAACAGAAATTGCTCTATTGCCAGCGGCTTACAGCGAGATCAACTCTAGTATTCAACACACAGTGCTGATACAGGGCCCCTAAACCCCCAAACAAAAGAGAGGAAGGCTGTATAAAACGGCAGAGGAGATATAGAGAGGGGATATATTGATTTTTCTGTAAGAGAAGTAGGACAGGTAGGTTGCGAGGTGTCCCTCAGGTCCAGAGCGTGTAAAAACTGTCCGCTTTTTGTGTCTGTGTTTTTATGTGCCGTCGTTGGTATATGTGTGTGTGCTGGTGCCAACGGTTCATTAACGCCAACTCCAATAAAGCCTTTATCTGTGGCTCACAGACGCGGCGCTGACCACGCAGTCACTGTCAGACACCGGACACACACTTTCCCTCTCACACTGCTCTCAAACTGATACTGTAAAAGCAGGTATGGTTAGAAGATAAGGGACGAGCCCTCTAAATTCCCAACTTATGAACAAACATGAAAACACACTCCAATCCACCAACAAGAGTGAAGGATTATGAAATCAATGCTGAAAGTACACCAGTGCATAACCATTAGCTAATGTCATCTTATTATTACAATAAATCAGAAGAAATGATAATATATACACTACTGTGCAAAAGTCTTAGGCCTTTAATATTTACAGGATTAGAGATGTAGAATATGATCATGCAGAATATGTGTTTCATAAGTACTAATAAGCAGCCAGTGTTAAAATAATAGGTATGCTAATAAGTACCTACTCTAGTTAATAATGAGAACTGGTCCCTATGCTAATATACCATGGTCCCTATAATATGTTACTGCTTAAAACTATACAGATCTAAAAGGGTCATATGATGTTGCTAAAAAGAATTCAAAAGAACATTTTGTGTATTTGGTGTAATGCAATATGTTTATGTGATTTAAGGTGCAAAAAACAAATTATTTTCCACATACTGTACATTTTTGTTTCCCCTCTAAGTATTTGTACAAAGCTCATCGTTCTAAAAAAGTGAAGTGTGCTCTGATTGGCCAGCTATCTAGTGCACTGTGATTGGCCGAATACTGCAAGCATGTGGTGGAAATGTTACGCCCCTAAGCATAACGTGATGTTGCGTCCCGGTGATATGACACCAAAACAATAAAACACATTACAAACGAGTCATTTGTTGATCCAGTGGAGACAAAATTACTGATTATCATGACTTAGTATTGTCTTTTAATGCGTCACGTTGCATCACGCCTCGTAAACATAACACCATGTCTGCATTCGTGATCGGAGAAAATCTGAAATCGCATCATATGACCCCTTAATATTAAAACTATACCAATGTGGTATAACATGAGATTCACAGGCATGTGCACAAAAGTGTAGCTTTGTTCATTTTTGTATTTTGTAACTCTTAAGTCTCTTTTGTTTTGTTTTGTTTGAAATCCAGTTTCCAAAATTGTGTCCCTGTGTCCCAAAACCCTGCAAAAACCAATGTAATAAATCAAATAAATCTAGGACTAATGCCCGTCTACAGCTCAAATCACTGTCCATGACAACAAAAGGCTTTCAGACAGCGCTCTCTGATGCTGGCTGCACCTTTGACAGAGACACAGAAGCACAGATACAGGGTTTGGTCCCACTGGAATGATGATGTTTGTGTTTTCAAACATGCAATCAGTCAGCGCTAATGGCAGCTGAACTGCACCCTAATCTTTAATCGACTGGCTAATTAGAAAACATCATGCAAATTGTGTGGTAATTACATCTTAATCGTGCCGTGATTGGACGAGTGGAGTATGCAAGCGATAGAGGGCAGGAAAAAAAACACAAAAACAGTGCTCTCACACATGAATGGCATCCCAAACCAGGATCTACTCGGTCAAAGGTTTGTACAAAAAAATGCAAACTGTTACAAAACTCTCTATACAAAACTCGTAATAAAGGTGAAGTGTGTAATTTCTGCACCACTAGAGTCACAGAATGGAATAATAGCAGAAATAATGACTTTTGGGGCTGGTGGGGATTCACAAACAAACTGAGTTTTCAGCTTCAGTGTTTTAATAGTGTCACAGAGCGACTGTGTTTACGCTGTTATGGCTTACTGATAGCAGTCTCTGCATATTACAGAGAAAGCTGTTGTGAAGTGAGTGGAGAAGGTCTTACCCCACAGCCCAACTCACAGCAGACTCTCCTGACATCATCCACAGGAAGTAGCCCGGCACCACATCCTGGAGCGGGACACAGAACTCCTCCCATCTGAAGCACACACTCCTCTGCTGCGTATCGCTGGTAGCGCTCATACTGGAAAACAGAGAAGGACCGAGTCTAAAAACAGCCTGGTAATGTTGAAAAGGGATAGCTGACCCAACAACTGCTCACCTTCATGTCATTCTAAACCTTTATGACACTCTTTCTACTGTGGAAACATACTTTGAAGAATAAATTAGGAAAACTTCCACTGCATAGGTTAAAAAAACTCTGAGACATTGGTGAAAATATCTTCTTTTGCAATGTCATACAATTTTAGAACAGCATAAGGGTGAGCAAATGATAACAATTTTTATTTTCGGTCTAACTATCTGAGTCATTCTACCAAACAGGTGCCATTTGTGTCCGCAGTGTTTGATGGGATGCATAGGGCACAAGAAATGTCCTAAAGTGTGTTTCCAAAGCTTAAAGTTATTAATTCAAATGTTCTTGTTAAAATGATGTATG
>JAUMHE010000014.1:554045-564937 GCA_032359235.1 Enteromius mattozi | reverse complement strand
GAACGAATAAATGCGCGTAAAACACCTGACATCGACACTTTTAAGATTAGTAATCTTCTCTAATCTGCTATCTGATCAGTGCCCGGAGGATATGACGATCAAGAAGCATTTCACAGGTCCGATTGTGACACAGATGTATAATCCAGCACTGCTGGGTGTGTTTATCAGTTCATCTGGCCGCGGATATCAACAATATATAAATAACGTTAGATTTAATAGCGCACTACTTAAATAGACTAATGTTTCAAAGAAATGTATTTGTGAACTTCTTACCTGGTGCTAGTGAATTTCCCGCAGAGTTTGGTGTGGATCAGTCTTGACTCCTGCTCCAACTGAATAAACTTTGCCCGCTTTTCCTTCTTCTTCTTCTTCTTCTCCTCCTCCTCCTCGTCGCTGGCTAACACACACTTGCTAACGGCCGCTAAAATCTCTCCGCTCGCGCCGTCAGGAGCGATGGCCGCTCCCGCGTCCTGTCGCCGGTATCTCTCCGTGAGGAGTTCAAGCGTCGCCACGGATCGCAGGTGTGGTTAACCGCTGTTAAAGAGCTCAGATAAAGTTTATCTCCATCGTCTCCCGTCCAGCGCCATCTTTCCCGCGGGGCACGCCGGGTAATCCTCAGGAATCCCTACGCGACGCGTTCGCTGCTCGTCACGGAGTGCTGGAATGCTGCGATGAGAAACACAACGCGAACCATATCAAACAAAGACATTCGTGTAATTATTAATAGGTCTCAGATGTCTTTACCTGCATGCGTGAGTGTTTGGAAGAACATATTTGGTGACACAGAATGGAAAGAGTTTAGTTCCTAATTCCTTTTATCTAATAAAGTTGTTTAAGTCTCTATTAAAATGATCCATAATTGCTAAATTTAATAATAATATTTCCTCCAATTGCTCTTTTTGTCATCAGTCTGAAAAACAATCAATCATTTATTTTGGGAATGTGTTTACTGTAAAGTGTTTTGGGTTGATTTTTATGATTTTGTTAGAAAATACTTCGATCCAAACTTCTGTATAACCCCCAAAAATGTATTTTTTGGTTTCTCTTTGAATTTTGATCCTTCTCGTTGTAAATGTATTATAATTTACTGTTATTCCTTGCTAAATTTTACATTCATAAAGAAAGAAAACCCCTTACTTTTTTATTTTCCGGAAAGATTTTGATATGTATGTGACCTCTTTAAGAAACTCTAATAATTCTATTGCAGGTAAGACTCTTTTATGGTGTAAATCCTATAAGCTATTATAAAATGCTTTGAATTAAGATGAGAGGAACTTTATTTATCCCAAGGGAAATTCTTTTGTCACAGACGTGCTCAATGCAGCAAAAGAACAAGAAAAATAAAGATATACAATAAGTACAGTAAATAATGATAAAAACAGTAGAGTAGTGCAAATAGATAGCCAAACCGATAAAAAATGACTTGACTGTGCAAGAATTATAAACTGAAGACTTAAATAAAAACAATAAATATATAAAAGGAAAACAGAAAGAAAGAGGAAAGTAACTTAAAAAGCAGAGAGCATGCAAGACAGGCTGCTGTCCTGAAAAAAAAAAGAAAGAAACACAACGCAAGAGGAGCGCGATGAAACTTACCACCAGGGAACATACAGTGAACATTTTTACAACTATGTAAAACGAATATGGGGTACAATCAATGATGATAATATCAGATCTTTCTTAATATAAACTTATTCATATTAGTACTATTAGTAGCTAGGCTACTCCAGTGTATACAGGTCTATAGTCTAGCAGTTAGAATTAATATAGAAAATCAGTGTCAATTGAAAACAGTAAATATTCAAATAAGTCACAAAACCCCTTATAAATAGCTTAAATTAATTTCATGCAGAGAACAGTTTAATTAGAACAGTTCCATGTTCATGAAAAGTCTTACAAAGATGTAAATGTATAGGAAATGGTTTAATAGTAAACAATATTAATATAATATAATGGCCCCTGTGATCATGGACAACTTGGAAATATAAGAACATGATTAATAACATAATAATTATACTTACTGAATATATTGTACATAGTGCTGTCAAATATCATGCATTTTGTGAGTGATTGTGAGAAGTCCAGTTTGTTAGCAAGTAGGTGTATAACATGTTTGTCAAATGATGATTGAACAGTAATATTGTGCAATATTACAATTTAAAAGAACGCTTTCTATTTTAGTAATTGTAAGTTTATTTCTGTCTTCATGGTTCTTCAGAAATCATGCTGATTTGCTGCTCGAGAAACATTTCTGAATATTACATTGCTGCTTATTATACACTACCGCTCAAAAGTATGATTTAAAAAGAAGGAAAGAAAGAAATACTTTTATTCAGCAAGAATGCATTTTAGTAAAGTCACAGTAAAGACACGTTACACAATATTTCAAATAAATGCTGTGCTTTTAAAAAATTTGATTCATTCAAGAATACTGAAAAATGCATCGCAAAATTAAGCAGCAAAAACAATCATAAGAAATGTTTCTTGAGTAGCAAATCAGCATATTAGATTTCTGAAGGATCATGTGACACTGAAGACTGGAGTAACGATGCTGAGAATTCAGCTGCGCATCATTCAAACAGAAAACAGGTATTAAATTGTAATAATATCACTATTTTCTCTGTATTAAATAAACACAGCTTTTGTAGTGTATGTCCTTATCCAACTGGAAAGGGAAAAACATTGTAACAGGGGCCTCAACACAATATGTCACAGAGAGGAGACTCAGCACCAGATGGCAGTCAAGGGTGCGAGTATGCCTCGATGCCAGGGGGGCTTCTGCATGCCGAATGTTTGTGTAGTTAATTGTGTCATCAATGAGAGTGTACTGAGACCTGGCCAGAAGTCACTGAGAAACACTGACTCATTGGTTCCTGTGTGCAGATCATGTTGAAATTTAATAAACAGTAAATGAAGCATTTAATTCCCGTTCCTGCTTTTTTCCCCCAATGCTTTCCCGTTTTAGGCTCGATCTGTAATCAGACCATGTCACCTCAGTCGTCTTTCTCTCACCTTAGAGGAGTGGTGATATTAGCAGATAAATAAAAAACTTTTTCCCCACACACTGTTTGGGTCTAACAGAGCATTTAAAGGAAAAATCGATTCACTGAGGAAACATATCCATCCACGAGGTGCCGTTGTCTTTTAGCTGTCTTCCTCAGATGTGAGCCCTTCATCTGACAGGTATAGAGTGAATACTAATGCTGAACCGCTCTGTCACCAACGCAGACAGCTGACCTCAGAACAGCCGGCACAAAGCATGTGCTTTTAAAGGGGTCATGATCTGCTTGCCCCAGACCTCCTGCTGGCTTGTATTGAAGAGCTGGAGAAGCAAACATTTGCATTTCAAGCAAACAGTAGAGACTTCAATGACTTCAAACCAGCATGATTCACTTTTAGAACACCTGCGGACTTGTGTGGTCATGAAGCTGTCAGAGAGAGCCTACACAAATGCAAGCAAATCCCTCTATATCCACACGAATAGAGAACTAGCATGCATGCATGCCTGTGTTTAGACGAAGAAAGGTGAGTGAAATATGAATCTAATTTCATTGATGTTTCCAGCAGGATTCTGTATAAAAGCAGGCAGAATCTGAGAAGGCAAATGATTGTAAGTAGATCGCAAGGCTTACCAGTAGGAAATAAATTTCCCTGGTGGTGGGAGTGTAGTGATTAAGTCATATAAACATCTCAGGTTTGATCTCATGAAGCGCAGAGTTACTCGGAGCCTTATCACCGCTGAGCACTTGAGCACTTAACCCTAAATTGCTACACGCAGATTATTGTGTCATACGGCGCTTTAGGTGAAACTAATAAAAAAATGACACTTCTGATCTTTATTGTGAGGCTGTGATGTATTGTAAAAAACAAAAACAAAAAATACTGCACTATTATGTGTTTTATAGTTATACAAATGTACCATAAAAACAAAAAGTGGATAATGTCCTGGAAGAAAATACATTACCCGGGGCCTGTTTCAGTAAGGAGGTTCAACCAACTCGGAGTTTAAACTTGAACCAAGAGATTAAAAACTCTGAGTTTTGGGTTTCAGAAAAGCTGATCTGAGTAAGGTCAATCAACTCTAAGTAATTCAGAGTTAAGCGTGTACACCGCGACTCTAGAAAGGCATTATCAATGGAGCGCAGATATTACGAGTCACCATGGCAACTTCTGAAAAAAGAGATCAGCATTTTTTTCTCCAGCTGAACTTGATGTGCTCATGCAAAGTTACAGCAAAAAAAAACAGAGACAATTAGAAAACATAGCTGCTCAAGTTTTCATAAGTTTACATTTTAAGTATTTAAATATTTAAATATTTGAGTATTATGAAAAATAAGTTTATTGACTTTTCACTTGAAAAAGTTGGGAATTGGCCGTAATTTTATTTCAGATGAAATTGCATTAAATGACATAAAATAGGCTACTGCATAGTTTCTACAACAAGTTTGACAAAACAAGAATGCATGTAACCTTAACTTAATGTTCAGTGGAAATGTTTAATTTAAGGTTCCCACTTTTACACACGTTAATCAGTTTAACATAAATTTAAAAAAATTTAGTTTTTAGAAGATTTAAAAGTGCACTTGTGTGTCTGCATTTTTTATTGATCAAGTGGTAGAGGTTGATATGACATTTAGAATGTAAGCAGTACTAAAATGTAGCTTTTAGAATGAGTAATAATCCCTTTAATCTAGTTACAGTACATGTGTCTATTGACGGTCAGTGAATTTAAGCTAATTATTTATTTTTTGCAGAAATATCAAAGGTAAAACTTAAAACTATGTTAATGAATCTAATTGTAATTGTCGTGTAGGTGCAATCTTGCAGGTATTAAAAGAATATCCAAGTATAAACGTATATTCTTGTGTTCCCCCATCACCACCCTCCAGAGTGTGGAAGAACATGAAGAGGAGGAGGAGGAGGGTCCATCTACTTCTTCTGCACAGATGAACACAGTTCAGTGATGTACAGTAAATGCCAGAGTTTTATTCAATGGAAGTCACGTACAACATGATGTAACCCTAAACTACTGTATTTTCAGTTATCAGTAAAGGAGTTATATAGACTGCATCTGCTTAAACAAATTGGGGGGAAAAAAACAATAAAGAAATGATATACTTGGATCGACAGATCCTAAAGTCAGATATGGAAATCGAGATCCTGAAACACAAGCTACAGGTAAGTTTTGAAAGAATATAGAAATTTAACAGTTGCTTTTTAATTTGTAGGAAATAAGGAAGACCAAATAAATTGTTGTGACTTGTGTTTATTTCTTTATTTTTTCATTTTATTATTTATTTTTTATTTTTTGTGGTGGTGGCTGATTTAATCAGAGAATGAATAGTGGCATATAAGGCGAGAAAAAACACTTTGTCTTTAAAAAAGGGGAGGAGACCGACAGAAACTCCACAGTTACCACGGTAACTGACTCTGAGTAAAAGTTACCTCTCTTTCAGAAACAGGCTTGACTTACCCTGCGTTCTCGAGTTTGACAAACCTGCCATTTTGAAACGGAAAACCCAGAGTTTCTCTTATTTCAGGGTTAACATACTCTGAGTTTTTACATTTTCCTGTTGTTTATTATTATTATGATGATGATGATGATGATTGTGATCATTGTTATTATTATATTTTTTTTATATTTTTATTTATTCATTTTTAATTCTGTGTGTGTGTGTGTGTGTGTGTATACCTACTTAACTATATTTTGGGGACAAATTTGTACCCAAAACTGAGCTAAACCTGACAACATCTCATAATCATATTCAAATGATTTCTGAAGGATCATGTGACACTGAATATACTAAAGAAATTATGCTGGTATATCAGCTTTGATCACAGCAATTACGTTTTAAAATCTTTAAAAATGTAAAACTGTAAAAGCACTTCACAATGCTATGTTATCAAATAAACGTGCATTTTTGGTGGGTAATTGCGTTGAGATTTGATAACTGATATTATGAATCCACTATCAGTATAAACAAACAATTTAACCAGCAGCAGGATACTTTGAGAGTCTGGTTTGTTTAGGGTAAAAAGTGCATGCTCAGATAAATAGTGGTTGATCTCACCCTGTTTCTTTCTAGTGTAACCAGTTGTGTTTTTGCTGGTGTGATTATAAATGATGTTATTCTGACAGTACAGAATAAACATGTCGTAAGTCACACTGAAGATATAATTATACATTCAGACTGTCTGATGTTTATTACACAAGAAAAAGCATGAGGTTTCACAGAGGCCCAGTGATTTAAACAAGCGGCTCCATCTCTTCCTCTTTGGGTGCCTTTGGCTGTTTGTTTTCCGCAGTTGGATTGGGTTCTAGGCTGTTGGAAAACCCATTTGTGGCACAGCAGGAAAACCTGCCACTCCTTCTAATGCATGGAGAAGCACAGTCAAGCCACTAGTGTGAATCGGGAAGGACGATGCAGTCTGACTGTTTTCATCAGGTCTGCAATAGACTGTTTTGGTTACTGGTGAGCTCTCTAACACAGAGCAGATATTTTCCTACCAACTTAGTTTGAGAAAAGACACCTCTTCTACTATAGTCACAGGCAGGGCCGCCGCTAGTGGGGTAAAAGCCATCAACTATAGGGGCCCACGGCTGACCCTGGTGATCTCAACCGGCTGAGGCCAGCCTAAAAAGACGCTCAAAAGAGTTGAAGGGTCACTGCTGCGTGTCATCATGAAAATGTATTATTTGCATGTGTTTTTTAAGCCTTGCCAATTTAAACATTCAAAATAGTTTAAAGCGGAAAAGCTCAACTGAGTACTCGCACTCCGTGTTCGGTGCGCACAAAGAAAGCTGCATCTCACAGACAGCAATACTGAACCAAGACCTCCTTCAAGTCCTGCCCTAAATATAAATTGCATTTTAAACAAGTAGCCTAATCTGTGGAGAAAGACATCGCATGTGCATCATTATATTGGATGCATTGTCTCTTAAAGTGACAGCACCTAATTTGCTAATGTTAGCTGCTATTTGTGTCCTTAATGTTAATCCAGAAAAATGAAAGAAAGGAAATCACTCACTGCTCTTGATTGCATTATTTTGTACTTTTAACAAGAATTAAACAAAATTTCTGGGGGTTAAATAATGCTTTCAACTGGGCTAAGTGGTTGGCAGCAAGAAGACAGATCTTTCTAGAACAGTGGTTCCCAACTGGATTTGTCTCAGTAGTACACAGATTTTTCAAAGCACTGTACTGAAATTGCCTAGTTTACACAAAAATGCTCTTTTTACACTTAAATAAATAACAAATTTTAAAAAAGCATAGAAAATGTTTTACAATTCACTGCATACTTCCAAAAAAACAAGCAAATAAATTAGAGGTTAATGTTTTCAGTTCTCAGGCAATACTTACCATATAGTTAGAGTTTTATAGAGTTAGGTTATTTGAACATAGGCCCAATTTTTATTATTTTAGCCGCTGACCAAAACAAGTTACAGTTAAATAAGCTTTAATTTGAGGGTATTCTCAAAAACATAGGAAAGGTAAAGAAATTAGAGCTCTTTAATATGTATCGGCCCCCTTTTTCAATAAGGGATCATATAAGTTATTGGACAGTTGACTCAAAAGCTGTTTCATGGCTATTCCTTCATTATTTCTACATCAATTCATCGGGTAAAAGTTCTTGAGTTAATTCTAAGTGTGCCATTTGCATTTGAAAGCTGTTGCTGTGATAAAATATGGCTGTAATTCCTTTTGCTCAACCTGCTGATTTAAAGCTTAAAGTCTGCACTTTAATTTAATTCTCGCTGCAAGTCAACCTGCATTTAGCGTGGGTTGTAACAAATGAATTTGCAGCGAAAACAAATCAATGAAATCAGGTTTAAAAATTGTTCAAATTTGCGTATGACCTTTTATTAACAACAAAACATTCAAGATCATTTAACCTTCATAACTTTGCCTGATTATATGATTGGTTACATGTTAATATTTCCATTTTAGCATTGGGCTCCTGCCCAGACCTGCAATCGGTTTCTGGGTTTGGGTCCACTGGTGGAGAATCACTGCTCAGAAGACAATATAGTTGTAAATATGCATTTATACCAGTGTTTGGCATTCTCCTCAAACACTAAAAGTTTCCTATTATTGCTTGACAGTACCAAGAGCAACCACAAGGGGAGGATGTATGCTAGTGATTTAGACCACCAAACTCATACAGTATTGATCCACTCTCCTTATTTATGGGTCTCATAGCAGTTAATTTACTGTAATAATAACTTTTATTAAATATAGCACCTGCATGGTTTAAATGCACTATGCACTGATTGCCTCTCATTGGAGGAGCCTCTCTTGGACATATACATGAAAAAAGGATCATTATAAAACAAGAAGGTGAACCTGATCCTACAAAACGACCCATCCAATCTACTAACTCCCACTATATACTGTGCTGAAACTGCCCACACTGTGATGGGTTCCCTGCAGTTGGCACAAGTTACTGGGCTGCAGGCATCAGTGCAAACACAGCTTGCTAAAGGTTATTGTCATGCTTTAGCCTTGAATACCTTGAATTGAGTCATAAATTCCAGCTTGGTGCAGCTCATAACTTACTGTCTTTAGTTAAACAGGGCAGAGATGTGCTGATTGTGTCCCTGAGGTATCCCTGTCAGTGAGCTTCAACTAACAACCGCTGTTTCTATTTGCAGAGGCAGTTTGTCCATATTTAGCATATGCTGTTATTAAAGGGATAGTTCGCCTCAAAAATATGAAAATAATGGTAATCTACTTACATTTAAACCTGCATGACTTACCTTTGTTTGTAGAACATAAGATATTTTGAAGAATGTCGGTAACCAAACAAGAATGGTAGAATGGTAAATCTGACTTTGTTCTCTCTTCTAACTGGTGTTATCATAGTACGCTAAATAAAAACGAAAACTTTGTTGTATATCTGACATGCACATGTTTGAGTGCATATAATACTTTCGCTATTTGAGCAAATGGGAATGCAAAAAAATATTTATGGTACTCTCCCTTTCACCGCTCTTCAAGTTAACCCATCTATGACGACATCCGCTGCTAAGAAACCCAGAAAGGTGAAAATGGTTTTACAGATTAGGTGCATTATGGGATTGCATGAGTGCACTCAGTAATATACATGCTTTCAGACATCACTACAAGTAGTTTAACCTCCTTAAAAAGTGCAATTTATGAGGTATAAGGCAGGGGGGTTTAACTCAAAGTCCACGTTCCTGTAGAGTTTAGCTCTAATCCTAATCAAACACACCTGAACAAGCTAATCAAGGTCTTCAGGATCACATTAAATGTAAAAATGGGATTTAGGAATATTTAAGCAAAATCTATGTATTAGGTCACACTGGAAGGCAGACGCTATTACCTCTTATGATCGGATAAGACCTTCATTATTATTCCAAACATATTTACCTCGATGGAAGAACAAAGATTTCCTAATGGTTTGGCCCTTGAGCTTGATAATACCTTGAGTACTATAAGTAGTTCACTTCAAAGACTCTGTCTGCTGTGGAAGATCAACACTTACAGCTAAACTTTGAGTTCCACAGGAGGTCAAGGATACCAGCTCTTCCAAAATATAATGCTAATGGAATCACAGGCATGTCCATTTATCATTTTTTACTCATGTTTGTTTCTGTTATACATCATGTAGCTGGACATGAATTAAATTTGATCAGATGGTTATACCAGATAGAATATTCAGAATATCACTGATTTTTCTATATATATATTTTAAAGATTATTCCATCAGCATAACAATTTAAGTCAGATTAAAAACATTTTGTACCCAGTCAAATAACACTAGTTCAGAAATTTATTACTGACAAATTGTCAGACAATGGACATTAACCTACCATACACTAAAATGATTTTTTGTGATTCATTTTGATTGTAAAGGGTTAGTTCACCCAAAAATTATGTCATTAATTACTCACGCTCATGTCATTCCACACTCATAAAACCTGAAGACAAATGAAGATATTTTTGATGAAATCAGAGAGCTACAGTATCAGACCCTCCATAGACAGTAACACAACTGAAATGATCCCAAATCCAAAAACATAGTAAAAACATCAGTAAAACAGTCCATGTGACATCAGTGACTCAGCTTCAGTTTTGCAACGCTACGAGAATACTTTTTTACACAAAGAAAACTATTTACTCAACCATTCTTCTTCCCTGATCATTTCAGCTGTGTTGTTGCCTATGGAGGGTCAGATGGCTCTCTTATTTCATCAAAAATATCTTAATTTGTGTCCTGAAGATGAACGTAGGTTTTATGGGTTTGTAAACGACATGAGGATGAGTAATTAATGACATAATTTCATTTTGGGGTGAACTAACCCTTTAAGTTCTCTCATGCTCTGAGGTGAATACACATTCCAAAATAGTAATTATATATATATATATATATATATAACATGGATTACTGAAAGACAGTATAGTAAAATTGACCTATATGTTACGAACCTGGTCCAGGTTCTGGGATGAAACATAATTGGGGGCTCGTCCGGGATTAAAATAAATAACAAACTGGAGTTTCATTTGCATACACTGAGAAAGAGATCATCCCCAAACCCTTCTTCTGGCTACATAAGGGGTAAGTCATTAGACTTGATTCTTTGACTGTTTTCTTTTTGGTCTGGGAGAACTTTTACAAAACTTACAAACATCTTCTTTGTTTTGTCAGCAATGTATCAGCTCGTTATTGTGTGTGCAGCAAGTGAATGACTTTGTACTGCAGATAAAGACAATCCACATCTATTTATCCATAACAGTATAGGTTTTTTATAAAGGTACTGCTGCTGTGTTTTTTTTTTTTGTTAGTGTAACGCAGGGGTAGGCAACTTCGGTCCTGGAGGGCCGGTGTCCTGCAGAGTTTAGCTCCAACCCTAATCAAACACACCTGAA
>JAUMHE010000014.1:537057-547079 GCA_032359235.1 Enteromius mattozi | reverse complement strand
ATGAGCAGAAGAAACATCTTTAAAAACCATTAAATATCTTACTGACCCCAAATTTTTGAACAGTAGTGTATATATAATTGTCTCATTGTAAATGTCTTTCCCCGTCACATTTGATCAGTTTAAAGCATCCTTGCCAAATAAAGGTAATTTCCTAAAAAGTAAAAAACTGACCCCAACATTTTTGAATAGTACTGTTTTACTTAAAACAGATGAGCCCTTTAAAACGTCCCACCTAAATGTGCTGTTTCCACAGGAAACACATTAGCCCAATGTTTAAGCCCTGCACTCACCCTGCAGCAGTAGTGCATGCAGCAGAGCATGGGAGGGGGGTCACTCTCTTTGGACTGGGACAGGCAGACAGGACAGTGGGCCACGGGGCCGGGGGCCGGCTGGGGGTTGCGGATCTTGAGGCCGGCAGCCAGCACCAGGGCGTCTGGGTCGTCCGTGTACCGCTGGATCAACAAGTCCACGTTCCATTTGCAGTGAATGAGCAGGTGCTCAGCCCGGTCCAGGTCCAGGCTCAGGGTCCCCGCCACCTGCTGGACGGTGCGCTGCATCAGCTGCTTGACCTCCTCCTGGGTCATTGTGCGACCCATGGAGAACAGCACGGCCTCCAGCACGCCGTCCTCCGGATGCTGTGGGGCAACTATTAGGCCTCCCAGGCTGCAGAGGGAGATATATATAGACAGAACGTCATTATGTGGATGTGGACTGGAAACCCGCTGGCTTTCAGGGATGGGCATTGTGGGCCTTAAAAGCAGGCCCAGACAGAATCTGCAGACTTTTCCCACATTCTCAGAGCTGTTTAAAATCTGTAGAGCGGATTTACACGGTCAAATTCAGTTTTATACTTTCACTGTTAGCTGGAAGAATGATCAAATTAACCAAAATATTGAATAAACCAACCAAAAAAAAACAAAAAAAACAACAACTTTAAATTGTGTGAAACTGCACTTCCATTTGGACCATATAAAAGCCACATTTATTGATTTCATTCTGGTCAAATGTAAAAATTTGAACTTCCTAACATATAATAATTATCCCTTTGCATTGTTTATTGATATAATTTGTTAATTTAAAAAAAATGTATCACCTTTATCATCTGAATTTTAATAAAAACCTCTTTTAGACAAGTATGAATGTTTGACGAGATACTGAACCATATAGCTTAAAATATGTTTAATTTTTAAATAGAATAAATGAGCAACAAACATGATTCAAAATGTAAAACGTCTTTATTATTTTGTAAGTGGTAAACATAAGTTGACTTGTTTCAAAATATCTAGCATATTTACGCTAAAATTCTTTACTGAAGAAGCATAAGTATTAGATTTTTTTTTTTTTAAAAAGTGGACAAAAATCATAAAAGTAATTCCCAGGAGACTTTATCCGGTGGCTCACCCAAAAATTCTGACATTTACTCACTCTGATGCGCTTCCAAAACCCGTAAGACTTTTATTCCTCTTCAAAACACAAATGAAGATATCTGAGGAGATTTGATTTAGCCTTTTATTCGTATATAAACATTGGTTAATGCACAAACATAGCACATATATGGTGAATGGAAACTTAAATGTGCTTGCAGATTTGTTTTTGTGTGTCAAGGAAGTGCGAATTGCAACTAACCATATGTGATGTGCTCTATGCATGTGAATAAAAGACAAAATTAAATCAGTTTGTGTCTCTTCTGAAGATTAAACAACTTGATTCATAGAGATTACTTTTACAATGTCTAAAAACGCGTATTAAAGATTGCATAGCCTTTCAATGGATGGACAATAAGGATGGAGCAGACAACAAAAGATTAAAAAAATACCTTCATTTGCGTTCTGAGGATAAACACAAAAAGTTGGGTTTGGAACTACACAAGGAGCATTATACAACACTTTTAATTTACAGGTGACCTAACCCATCCACTATGGCACAGACAGGAGCTGAGCAGCCTTCATTTAATAACAGGACTGATTTTCAGCCCACCAATGATCACACTTTAGTGCCATTTACAACATAAAAAAAGCATCTTGTAAGGCTGATGCGGATATTCATTCTGACCAATGAGGAATGAACTAGCTCTGCCCTTGAGTAGGTTGTAGTTAGTGCAACTGGAGACATTAAACTCAAGCAGCA
Organism: Enteromius mattozi; assembly: GCA_032359235.1. Classification (NCBI taxonomy): domain Eukaryota; kingdom Metazoa; phylum Chordata; class Actinopteri; order Cypriniformes; family Cyprinidae; genus Enteromius; species Enteromius mattozi. The sequence continues at coordinate 544,952 of JAUMHE010000014.1, read as the reverse complement.
AAACACTTCCTGCGCCAGTAAAAATGCATTTGCCACGAATACAGACTCTGCTCTGAAACCTAGTGAGCTGCTTATCTGTCTTCTAAGATTTGGGACGCTCTACATGAGAAGAACTCTACATATCCCACAAACAGCTGCTGGTAGACACACGTAGTATGCTGCATATCTGTCATAATATTATCAGCAGCCCATCTAGGTAGGAAACTCACTAGGTTTTGAAACAGAGCAGCACACACAGGAAACCTAAAGAGCTTCAACAAAGAGAAAGGCAAGCTGCTCGCCCCAGTGAGTGCACCTGTTTGCTATCAGCTCTCCTTTCAGGAAAAAAAACAAACAAGAAAAGCCCTGAGAGGGGAGGAAAACATCAGTAAAAGCCACACTCTCTGCCTCCTTTCTTGCACGGAGGCGGGGGATCTAAGGATCAAGGGTTAAGGGTCATCAGCACACCTGGTGTCGGCTTTGCTGCTGCCGCTGCTGCTCGCGGAGCTTTTTTTCACGTCCATCTTAAAGGAGAACTGCGCCTGGCCCTTGCGGGGAGTGGACGGGTCCTCCATCAAGAACTCCACGATGTGTGGGCTTTCCTCGTTGCGGCGGAGGTAGCCTTTGTTGATGACATGCATGATGCAGGAGAGCACGTCTGTAGTGCTGCAGCTGAAGCGGACCGAGGCGTGAGTCCGACTCGCCTCCTTCTTCTGACACCGGTCCAACACCTGCAACGGAAAACACAAAAACTCAACTTCTGCAACATCTGCACTTGTTCCATTATCACTTTTGCTCTTAATTAACACTAAAAGCTAAAGAAAAAACATTATGCATTAAAAAGATTATGTTGGTACAGTTAGGAATAATCACGGTTTTTATTATGCGTTCATTAATTTCACAACATTACAAATGTATAAAATCACATGAGCACTCTTTTTGCTGGCTTTTGAAACAAAAATAACAGTAACCAACCATATATTTATTTAAATTTGCTTATAATTTCTACACAGGAGAGACTTGGTGTTGTTTACAAATAAATGGAAATATATCGGTATTGGCATTGGCCAAAATGAGTTGAAAATATCGGCATATCGGATATCGGCAAAAGTCCAATATCGTGCATCCCCACTCCATAAGTTTAAATAACAGTTTATATGCCACTTTTAGTATTTTGCTGGTTACCTGACACAGGCAAAATGCAATCAAGAATTAAAAAAAAAAAATAATAATAAAAATAGGTTAGAAAAATTAATTAAGTAATAGTAAACAGCCCTGATTATTACATAAACCCTTTACAATTTTAATTTATTTTGGTCTTGTATTACAACAATAAGATTTAAGGAGATGTGCTTAATAAATGTAAATAAATAAATAAATAAATATATATTTATATATTTAGGCCCCATGCAAAATAATCCATACTTTACCATGAACACTAAATTGTCAATATGCATCTCCTTCTCATTCTTCATGATCTGCACAATGAGACAGTAGATGTAGTTCCTCTTCCTCTCTAGTGTAAGCGCAGCATCTTCATCCACATTCAGGTAGGTCTGCTTGGGAAGCAGGAAATGGTAACCGTGTCTGTCTGAGCTTTGTGAGAGGGTCTTCTTGTTCAGTCTCAGGACCCCTGAAAAATTCAGTTAAAATGGTTTTCAGTTAAGATTTTTTGTGCATTCAGAATTTAAAAACACTGAACCCTGAGAGATGCAAAAGATTTTGTACCTAGTTTGAAATAGATTTATTAAAAGGAAATGGGGGTGGAATATTAAAGTTTTAATAAAAATACATGTATGCAGTTAGAATCAACACAAAAAAATAAAATGATTAAGAATCAATGCATATCTCGTTCTCACGTAACGAGGAAGTTCTCACCTTTCATGGGGTCCTGGCTGGAGCCGGTGTGACTGAGAACCCCATTCTCTGTAGTGAGCGGTTTGAGGGCATGGCTCAGCATGGCTGGAGAGAGACCCGTGGCCTGCTGCAGCATCTCCACATTCACATCCTGCAGAACAGGAAGAAAGTCAACAGCTCTAAACAATCAGGAAAGGACTCACTGAGAATAGAAATCTCTTGTCCAGGCGTGTCCTGTTATATAAAAACCTCGTATCATGGCCAGATTTGTTTTGGTCTTCAGACTTTACCTCATGTTTGTTGAACTGCAGCAGGATGTACATCTGCAGTGTGGAGACGTAGAGAGTACAGGAGCCATACTGAAGCTCTGCGTGTCCGAGCCACGTCCACTGCAGCCGCCGAGGCTTACTGTGGGTCAGACTATACATGCGCTGACCTACAGGACAGACACACACGTACAGGTGAGGAAGTATAAAATAATGAAAAAAAACAACAACAACAACAGTTTAAATAAAACAAGAATCAGCAAAAACCATGGAACCAAATAAAAGAGAAATGTTTATTTTTTTATTAAAATTTTTTTAACTTCCATTATCACACATTCTGTGTACTGGTCAGTTCACACTGATAGAAATTAATATTATTTAATCTTATTAAATTAAACTCATTTTATGGGCATTTTAACCTTTATAAAGCCTTTTTTTTCTAAATGCCTAGTGGTTTCACAGGAAATAATTCTTGCACCGTGGTTTTAATGGCAATGGAAGTAATGCCATTTCATTGATAAGTTGATCTGCCGTTTATAGAGCAAATACAAAAATGTGAATCATACCAACAAAGTTTTAACTCATTTTATGGGCATTTTAACCTGTATAAAGCCATTTTTTCTAAAAGTGTCCATTGTCCATTTGAATACTGATTATTTAAAAAATAAAAGATACTCTGAAAGTGAAATTAAAACTCAAAAAGTCACTGTAAATAATGAGTCATTGCTATTGAACCGAATCATTTAAAGGGATTCATTCAGGAACGAAACACTCTGTTGCTCAGAGATGCAAATTAATGCTCTGGTTGTGTTTAGAATTATTTTTTTAAATATTTTCAATATCACTTTTGTAATAATGGTTATTTTCTGCACCCATATCTTGAATGTGATCAAACAGCTACATTATATTTCTAAGCAACAATGTGGTTTTAAAGTAACTAAATTGACAGCTTTACTGTTTGTAAGGACAGACAAACCGATGCAGATGTGCACATATCATCTCTCTCTTTCTCAAAATCGGCACTTGACCAACATTAAATGATTTGCAGCTTTCTTCTCTCCTCGCTCTCAATAAACTGACGCTTCGCGCTCAGCATCTGTGAACAGTAAACCCCGCCTACTTTGATTTGATTGGCTAGCTCAATTATTGTAACATTGAGCGCTGTTAGCTCGCAGAGGCAGAGCAGCTTGAAAATGTTACTTTTAAAGTTTGTTTTTCAGCAAAAACAAGATCACGGCATTAATTAATATAACATTTGGCCATTTCTAATTATTGGGGGGGTGTGTTACTAGGCTGTAACATTTGCATTTCAAGAGATCAAAGGTATTTCATCTAACCGTTGACGTAAAAGTCTGTGAATTCAGCCAGGTAAGAGCAGAGCTGAGCAGGGAAGTGTTTGCTGGGGTCCTCGAGGTAGCAGGGAGCCGACACTACCCAGCAGCGCGGGGACAACACCAACACTTTCACGTCACTCTCCTCCTCGGGTTCAGACACGTCCTCATCCATCATCTGATCACAAAAACATGACAGACGACAGCATTAGAGTTTATAATCTTCCTAAAAATTACAACTCGGGTACAAGTATAATGCATAGAGACGTGCATCCAACATTTCGAGTGCAACAGTGATCGAGTGGCATACATTTTCATTCTTGGGTGAACTATATCTGTCATTTAAACCCTGTCTGGGAAACCGCCCCACTGTGTTTCAAAGCAGATACTATATTTGCCTATAGACCTCTCCCTCTCAAAGAAATCAGGAATGTTGTCAGAAGAGAAAGGAGAAAAGAGATGCATTAATACCAGCCGTAAAGCTGTCGTCTATTATTCTCACCTCCTCAAAGTTCTCCAGGTTTTTGTCTAGCTGCTGTAGACGGTAAAGATGAAACTCCTGTTGAAGCTCCTCAGATTCACTGAGGTTGGTCAGCATCTGCTGGGGAAACCGGTTTGGGAAGCAGGTACCGATCTGCTCCACCACAGCGCTCTCTAACCACACCTTCCCCTGACCCAACAGCCGATCGCCCAGATAGTACCTGAGCACACGAGAAAAGCCATAATACAAGCTAGTGGTTTCACAGGAAAAAATTCTTGTGCCATGATTTTAATGGTAATGGAAGTAACGAGACTGCATTGATAAAACAGTCAATGCAAAATAGTGAATGTATATATCATTGTTTCTAAATATCACTGTTCTCTTACCTGTAAAAGTGCTCAAAGGTGTTGGCCAGCTCCAGACCCGAGAGAAACAGCATGGGCTCCAGAAACTGCTGCAGCTGGTTCAAGGTGTCCACATTTCCAGAGTCCACTCCACTTTCCTGGATCATCTTGTCTATGTACTGCGCAAAACGCTCGCTCACCTTCAAGTGAGTTATGAAAAACGAATAACTTGAATGCTCATTTCAAAATATCCTAATGTTTTTGAATTATTAATGGGCAATATGACACAGAGCTATTCTTGACAGGTTTCACAACATTTGCTGTTGACTCACATGCATAGCGGTCAGGATGGAGAGCTGGAGCAAGGCGGCAGAAAAGCCTTGACGAAGCGCAAGCACAAAGGCAGTGTGCTGGCCAAAAAGTTCCTCCATGGCATTCTTTAGCCGGAGGAACAGACCCCTGTAATGCTCTACAAAGTCAGGGAGGCTGCATGTCAAATCCAGGAAACTTTTCACCTGGAAAGAGCCAAACAAAAATCACTCAAGAATTATAGGATTCGATTAGTGTCCTTTTGGGTAAGACTTTATTTAAAGGTGTCATAATACAGAGTAATTACCTAATTAGGTACTTAGTAGTGGCCGTTGTACTTGTACTAAATAAATGTACTTATGTAACCAAAAGATTGTCACGTACATGTTGCAGACTTTATACAACGTAATTATAAATTCAAGCACACAGACATAAGCTACTTAAAATAAAGTGTATCAAGATTGTACTTAAGTGTAAGTAGATGTGTAACAGACTCAGTCTGTAACACAGGTGCTGTCTGTTACATCTACAATATAACTAATTACAGGCTATTACATAACTTAGTTACATGGTAAGTACATTTTGTTTTATGCAAGTACAATAGCTACTACCAAGTACTTACTCTGTATCAATAGGAAAGAATTCAGTCAGATTGAACCAAAAATTGTGCATTTCTAAATGATTTTGTTCAGATGTTCTGACTAATTTGATTATACTTTCACCTACTAAAGCTCCACATTTAAACGCTACATTTGACCAAATCTAAAATAAATGTCTAACCTGTCGCTGAACGACACCTTGCCAGCACAAAGCGATGCCTGCGATGCTGCTTGTATTCTTCACTTTCGGTTTGCTTGAGGATGAAGATGAGCTCACTGGTGTCGTTTCCTTATTCTTTCCCTCTTTACCATCTACAAAACAAAAAAAGTACATAAATTAGGACTTTTGACGAGTTTCTACAAATTTCAAAACCAATCACATGTCATGTAGCTACCAATACAATCATCAGTAAAAACAATGTGCCAGCAATTAGGGCTGCACAATTAAACAAAATTTAGATTCCCTTTATATCTGTAACTAACTTTTAACATGTTCAGTGTTTATGTTTTAAATCTGAGCCTTTTTGGCCTTCACAAATCTAGAGTAAAGCAATAGCACTGTGCAGAAAAGTAATTAACCTGATTTTAAAAAAAGTTAACATTAACAATTGTCAACTACAAGCATAAAAAAGCAACAAGAGTTTTCCAATGCAAATTACAAATACTAAATTTAGCAACAATAAAATTCAATATTATATAACATTACATCAAAAATAATATTTAACTTGACTAGGGAAAAAATAAAGTAAAACAGAGACTAAAGTGGACAAGATAGAAAATCTCTTTCAAGTTTTGGCTTTTTAATTTGAAGGCAAAGAGAAGGGTTCATTATCATTGGATTTGATTTTCAAGTATGAAGGATAAAACAGATAGATAAAACGGAGATAAAAGGGCTGTTGTTTCAATATGGTCTATGTTTTTTTTCTTAGTATATTGTTATCCAAGCAACAGAAATACATGAAACGTTTCTCATAAATTATCAAATCGTGCAGCCCTACCAACAATTTAAATGGGAAGCCAGAACAATTCAAAAACAAATTTAAAGACAGAAGAACTGAATTAATGAAAATAAATAAAAAAAAAACAAATAAATAAAAGGCACTCTCATGGTTAGTTTGGAGTTCAGCTGAGCAGATGGATGGGGTGCTGCAAAATACATAAAATGAAGTCAAAATAAAATAACATTAGCATCTACACTATTACTTACTCTTTAAATCTCTGCTTCTGTTGATACCTTCTGAAAACAAGAAAAATACCTTGAAATAGAGAAGCTTTCATTTAACACAATCTACAGTAGGTGGTTTAAAAATAGCACACCTTGTCCTCTGGGTTACCAGAAACACTTAGATAGTACCATCATAAAAACTAACAAATATGTCTTACAGTACATATATATATATATACACATACATACACATTAAAGTACTCCACAGTAGTGGCATTCCAGACTCTTGAATGAAGTATTGTGGTTTTTATTGTTTGGAAGGCACTCACTGGATTTGATGGGAGGTTTGAGCTCTTCTGTATCGACTGTGCTGGTGTCCACGTGGACAAGCAAATGAGTGAGACGACGCACACGGGAGTTGAAGATGGAGGCTGAGCTCTTACATCTCTTGCAGGATTCAGTGTTCTCCAAATATTCATTCATCAACCAGGACAGAGGGCTGAGAGTAGATGTCTCTATTATAAAAAAGAAGATCAGAAATTCAGTCAAAATAGACCACCCAGTTTATACGGCACAATAAGCAGATAAACAGATAAACTATCCCTTTAGATCTATTATTGTGGTATAATATATTTTAAATAAACAGTTCTGTAACCTGCACAAAACAAAAACTGGTGTGTTTGTCTGGTCCCTTCCTTTTTAAGTGGGTGGTGCTTGGGCAGAAGGAGCTGGAAGTTGGACCAGGTTTGAGTCAGGTAAGTGCTGGTTACCTGAGATAGTGATGCTCTGCACGATGGGGGTGATGAGAGCTTCCCAGCAGGTCCGGCCTAAAGCCTCTGCAGCCTCGGCATCAGGCAGGAAACGGTCGGCAAACATCTGCTCATGTTTCAGGGCACTGTTTAACCTGAAGCACAGAGACGGACAAAAAAAATAATAATAAATACATTATTTGGCAAAATTTAACAAAAAGCACAATATTAACTGAACTTTTGTACAAAAAATTAAATAAATCACATTTGCACTTGTGTTCTTCGTGACAGAAACAGCACTCGTGTGATATTATTCTCACTGCTGGTGTGACATGATGTAAATATAAGACAAAAAGTAATACAAGAACATTTTTTGCCCAAATATCTTGAATTTGTAACTTTTGTCAACAGTCAACTGTATGAAATGTAAGATGGCGTACAGGTCTGGGGGCGGGGACAATGCGTTAAACTGCGTCAAAATATTTTAACTGCGTTATTTTTTCATATCTAATTAAGTTAATGCGTTAAACTGACAGCTAATCTAGTTTTAAAGCAATTTCAAGTTTTCATTTCTCTTTGGAGTGTAACAAGCTGTTAGTGCATCGATAAGATCCCTGAAGTTTAACGCTTTTTAGGGGCGGAGCTATTATTCTGGCTGTAGTATTGCTGCGGGCGCCATGTTCTGGAGACGCTGTGTGTCCTTGTGAAAGTGAAACTACTTTGTTTGTGCTTCCAAAGGAGGACACAACTAGAAATCAGTGTTAAGTTGTGTTTCCAACACTGTTCCAGAACAGTTGAACACAAATATTAGAGTG
>JAUMHE010000014.1:514021-529955 GCA_032359235.1 Enteromius mattozi | reverse complement strand
AAACACTCATTTATATATTTAAGAAAAATATTTCTTTTTTATATATAAATATATATATATATATATATATATATATATATATAATAAAGTGAAAATATAAATTATAAACATGTAAATATTGTAAAAATATATAGTGTGTGTGTGTGTAAACAAACATTTTTGTAAATGTAATATAACATGAGTCATGCAAGTCATTAGATATCTGCACACACTCATCTAAAGGTTTAAACTTCATGACAAGATGCAGCAAAATAAACACAGTATTATACATGGGCATTGAGGCAAAATTTATTACAGGAAGTTCTGTAAAATGTATTATAAAAGATACACAGCATGCACTCTCCCTGGTTGCATATGACTACTTTTCTTTAACGCATATCATTTTCTTTCCAAAAGATAGCTTTTGAAACGTTACCTGACGCTGTTCCGATCAAGTTACACAACACCAAAGAGCCAGACATCACCTGCAGCTCGGTCAAAACAGACCCTGGCTGCTCAATGGAAAGCTGGATCCTTTGTAACAGGGCTTTCACAAGTGTCTCTTTTCCAGGCGTGTCCTTTGTGTCTCACACACACCTATCAGGTGTCAGAGCAGCCGTCACACACACCTGTTACCTGCCGCTTCACTACTGACCTCCACGTGGCATCTGCTACACAACACTAAACATACAGCCCCATTCACTAGACAGGGAAAGTCGAGACGGTTGACTTGTGTTGTTATGGTGTAGTTAAACACGCCGTGCCTCCTCCTGCTGCTCAGTTAAAAATACATGAGTCACCACATAATTACTGCAGCGGGACATTTCAGGTCTGAATTAGGACTGTCACTAAGAAATTACTATTAAACTCTGGAGTGAGCGATGTCCAATATGACCAAAACAACAGCAGTAAGACACACACAAAATCTGTTTTCAAATTTATTTTAAACAATTAAACAATACAAAAACCTAAAGTGGAAATAACTGTATAAAACAATTACAAAAATGTAATGCAACATACAAGACTTATATAGACTTCAAATAATAGAAAAATAGAAATTAATACCAAAGTATTATCAAAAAAAAAAAAATTGGTCCACTTTTTGGATCTTATTTAGATTTTTTTGGTGTTTTTGTTGTCCCTTTCTTCTGGGGTGTAGGTAGCTCTTTGCTGCATAAATCACAGACCCAGCAACCTGTGAGTGAAAGAAGAAAACATTTATTAAAAAATGGAAATTTATGGAATACTGGCTTTTAAGACTGTTCAAAAATATTCCTTTAAAGGAACAAATTCAAAATCAACTTCCCCTCACACTCTAGCCAAAATATAAAACTATATATTTTAAAGTCTATTATAATAAAACTACTTAACACTCACTCACTCAAACAAATTAATTTTAATTTTAATTTTAATTTAAATTAAAGCTGCAAGCAGCGATAAAAGAGCCCTTGCACCCGGGCTCACCACCTCCCGGTAGCTTTAAGAGACAGTGAAAAATAAGCAATGAAAATACAGAAAGAATGCATCAAAATAATTTATATGTGCCAAACTTCCTGCTGCCAGCTGGTGGCGCTATGTCTATAACTGAAGTTTCGGACATTGTATGGCTGAGTTATAACTAAACACGCCCTTCAACGAAAACTCTAGATCTCGCAATTTAACGTTGCAAAGGCCTTTAGTTTAGACTGACCAAATGTGCTGTTGATCTGAATAAATGTCTGGGAGTAATTTGTTAAAGTTTGACGCCTGAAAATGGCAAAAATGACACAAAATTTGATGAGAATATTAAAAATAACCGACTTCTGGTTTGGTTTGGGATTTTGCTCCAAGAGACTTTCTTGTTGATATTGGTGTGTTAAATGTGTGGCATGTACATGAAACGTAGTTCAAGGCGCACACTTTTGAAAGCGTATAGGTGGCGCTGTCGAGCCATTTTGCCACACTCACTTCTGAAACCCATATCATATGAACATTTTTGCCAGTTCTGATGCGTATGCAAAGTTTCGTGACTTTTCGAGCATGTTTAAGCCCAAATCACTTTGGAAAATAAAAAAAATTATAATAAAAAACAGAGCAATTCCAAGAGGGTCCTCGCACCACGGTGCTCGGGGCCCTAATTAAAAGGTGACAGTCTCAACAGCTATTATATTGTCATTATATTCTAAATGTATACAGCACACATACATATGTTGCAATTAATTATTTGACAGCACTAAAATAATATATATGCATGTATGTATCAGTAATGGCTGCTTAAAGTCAGCTTTACTATTACAGGAATAAATTCATTTTAAAACTTTTATGTTTTTTCGTTTAAACATTTCACAATCTTTCTTTTTTTACTGTATGTTTGATCAAATAAATGCAGCATTGGCAAGCATAACATATTGCTATATATCTTTAATGACCCCAGTGTTTAAAAAAAAAAAATAGTATATCGATCCTATATATGCCAGTGTATGTCCTATACGTTGACAAAATGCACCCGAGCAGGTCTATGCTTTTAATAATTACAGTTTTTCTCTTCTGGTAAAATGATACAACTCATCCTTGCACTCACACAGATTTTTGTCTGTGGGGTAAAAAGTAAAAAAAGATTTTAACATCATCAGACTACCATGATACAGAGGTGGACATTTCCACGATTACACGACATCTTTTTAAGTATCTGTACTTTACTTCAGTATTATTTTGTTCTGGACAATTCTCAATTTTGAGAATTGTTTGTAAACCCATTATAAATGTTAGAAATGCATTGCTGAAATATGTTACAAAGACTGAGAACTCAATACCTTAATGGTGGAGATATACCGTTAAACAATTTTCGTGAGCAGGATTTATTGGGTGAGTCTAAATCAGAGCTTGTGATGCAATGAAGCCACCTAGCACCGCCCCTCCGGCGAAACTATAAGAGCTGTGCTGGACTTGAAGCAGCACTGACTGCACAGACTGATCTCTGTGTGACATCAGTACAGTGAGAGCTAGAGAGAGCAGATGCTTAAATCGCTCTCAGGCTACTTTGATGTCAAACACTACGGCAGCTTTGCTGAGAGTGGGAGTGGTTTCAGCGCCACGAGCGGACAAGCCCCCAGAGTTTGAGAGCAGAGAGGATGGCTTGTTTTTTCAAGACTTTGATACCTTAAAACTTGACTTTTCTGTAGTTACATTGTGTACTAAGACTAAAAAGTGGCGTGCGGGTTCCTAACCTGTGTCCGTTCTCGAATCGTTCTGTGTTTCCACTGCAGAAAAGGTTGTTTTGGGCCGGAAAAAAACTTCTCTTTCACATTTATCGACCAGTATACACAAAATACATCAGTATATAATCAGCCGGTTTTTGTCTTAAGTGAACTTAACAGATGAGAAAGAAAACGCAGGTGTAACAGTATTTTTAAATCAGTGAGAATTCGTTGTTAAAAGAGATAGCCACTTAATAAACACGATACCTGCCATTAATGTTAATCAGAGAACAAAAGAAAAATTAACTGACTGAATATCTTACGTAAATTAAATGAGGATTAATCAATATTTTATTTATGAAAACTATGCAGTGTTTTTAAAATTTTGATTTTAAGTTCTGCACCCAAACTTGTTCGGTTTTATTTATTTATGCTATTACCAATTGATTTGTTTGTACCTATTTTTTTTTTTTACCTACTGTTACTTACTGTCTTTAACAATTTAATATTTAAAATTTATATTAGTCTGGCTGTTTTTTTCTTAGGTATTTTTTGGTAAAACCATAGGCAAAAGACAGAGTAAATGTGATGCTGGAGCACAAAACCTCTTAAATCTCTGGGGTATATTTGTAGCAATAGCCAAAAACACATTGTATGGGCCAAATTATCAATCTTTCTCTTATGCCTAAAATCATTAGGATATTAAGTACAGATCATGTTCCATGAAGATATTTTGTAAATATTTAAAAACTTAATTTTTGATTAGTAATATGTATTGCTAAGACCTTAAAGGAAAAATGAAAAATGTAGCCAATCAGCAGTAAGGTAGAGGAGAGAGTGTTCAGTGAACAGCCGAGCCGAGCGACAGAAAGATAAAAAAGACAAAAGGAAAATGTCTGCGGCACGATAAGGTAAATATTGGAGAGAACTCAAGGAGTGGGAGGCCTGTGATCGAAGGTTGCTTTGGTTCTTCTCGATAGGTGAGTGTCTACACCAGACGCCACTCCGCGACAGGTAAAGTCTGCCTACACTGGACGCGATAAAGCGACCGCTATAAATAATTAGAAATTTGTGTCAGCATGTCATAAATAGACCGTGGCAGCAGTTTTCTGTCGGAGATTTGTCGTGCTGCTCGTGTCTGGTCGATGTAGACAGCATCACTGATTATAATGACTTCTCCTGCGTAGACGGTATATCATTGGTTCTGCTTCGTTTCACAGAACTAATCGTTGCCTGGGTTGCATAGGCTACGTATGTGTGGGGCGGAGCTATCAAAGTAGGGGCGAGACCCTTTTGGGGTAGGGGCGCGTTTGTTTTGGTTATTTCAAATATCAACATTGGCTTCCAGAAATCGCTTACCCTGCCTTTAATTTGGATAACTTTAAAGCTGATTTTCTTAGTATTTAGATTTTTTTTTTTTTTCTGCACCCTCAGATGTTTAATTGGTTGCATCTCGGCCACATATCATCCAATGAATCATCAATGAAAAGATTATTTATTCAGCTTTCAGATTATGTAAAAATCTCAATTTTGAAAAAAATGACAATTATGACTGGTTTTGTGGTCCAGGGTCACAAATATGTTTTTTTTTAATATTTGTTTTTTTATATATTTTTTACTTAAAATTCTTTAATGCAATTTTTTTTTCCCTCATTGGAATCTGAATTAGGAATCGATAGGAATCGGACTTCATAAGACTCAAACGATACCTCACCCTACTCAAGTAACAGAGTTGTGTACTGCCGTGACACTATTAGCTCAATACTGTATTTATTCATTCATATATAGATTTATGATAAAGAATGTAAGTGGGAGACTCACCCAGAGGAATGGAGTCCATGCCCACACAGAAGGTGTGGAAACCTCGGTCACACTTGTCACAGAACATCATTTCCTCTTCATGGTGTGGCTGCTCGCACACGGTGCACGTCTTACACTCCATACACTGCCAGGGATACATCTTGATCTGGGACACCAGCTCCACACTCATGTCCAAGCAGGACGGGTGACCTGAGCACAAACACAGGGCTCTCATCATCTCCACTATACTCACAATGTTACAGAAAACCAGAGTAATCCTGACACTTATGTAATGAGATCTCATCTTTAATCAAGACAGCCTCCTGTTTGATTTGTAGAGCTGACCGTCTAAATACACTGAAGATACATTTTTGAGGGAATAAACACTAGCAGTGTGGTTATATAAGGATATTGCTAGAAGTTAGACATGGCATTAGGAAGAGTGAGTTTGGACTTACCGCTGTTCTGGCACTGGGAGCAGTGGATGAGAGCCTCTGGTTTGCCTTTCTTGTTGGCCTCCTTACCCTTCTGACATATGCCACATATAGCATTGGGAATGACCTTAGGCTGCAAGGGCAGAGTAATGCTATAAACGCCATGGCAACCAAGGTCATACACACCATGTGATAGTATGCTTGAATGAAAACCACTACGATTTTTACAATTAAGTTAGTAAAAATACTAGAGTAAACTGGATGCAGGATCTTAAAAATGTATTAAAATAGCCTAATATTTAAATCTTGCAAATAGTTAATGCACATAAATATAAATACACAAGCAACAAAAACAAAAATAAAAAATCTGTTTCACATATATCAGGATAAAACACACTATTGTTCAAAACTGTAGAGTCAGCAAGATTTTTTTTTTTTTTTAAGAAATTAATTTTATTGAGAATGAATACATTAAATTGATGAAAAGTGACAGTAAAATACATTTATAATAGAATTAATAGTAATCAGAATCGTGATTTTTTTAACAAAATATTCAGCAGCACATTTTTTTCCCAATACTGATAATAAAAAATGCTCTGATTACACTGAAGTCTGGCGTTATTGTTATTAAATAGGAAACTTAATTTAAATTGCAATTCTATTTTAAAATTAGTTCTGTCAAATGATTAATCATGAGTAATTGCATCCAAAATTAAAGTTTTTGTTTACATAATATATGCGTGTATTGTGTATATTATGTGTATATATTTATATTCATATAAATTATATCATATATGAACACATTTAATATAAACATAAAATTTTTCTTATATATATACACACATGCACGTGTGTATTTATATATACATAATACATATACACTGTTCACACACACATTATGTAAACAAAAACTATTCAAAATATTACCTTTTTTTAATGTATGTATTTATTTTATTCAATAAATGCAGCTTTGTTGGTGAGAATAAGACTATTTTCAAAAACATCTTACTGACCTCAAACTTTTGAACAGTAATGCATGTAATTTACAGTATTTATATCAAGACTGACATACAAAGTGACCATCTGAGATAAAAAATTTAAAAATTTCAGCAAAAGAAAAACACGCAGGAAAACATTTAGCAAGGCAGGAAATATTGCATTGTTCACAAGTCATGTACTTTAGATAGACAAAACTACAAAACATATTTAAACTACTATTACATACATATTTGCTATGTCATGAACAAATGGGTAGCAACATAAGTGCATAGAAAGATCACAAGACCAAAAAAGCACACATAATAGAATAATAGTTTTTGTTTTGCTACTTAAACTTTCATTCAGTGCTCACAGCCATTAAGAAATCTCGCTACAGTCTAATTTCTTTAAAACCTCTTTATTCAAAAGGTTACTCTAAATACTGACATGTCAAAGGCCCTACCATAAAAACCATTCAACTGAAAAGAACAGTGACAACATTGTGGAAAAACAAACTAAAAATGTAAAGAGGCAGGCCAGGCTGCAGGTTGAAGACACGTTTAGATGTTAGTAAAGCTTGCGCTTATGTTAATGGAAGGACAATATCCTTCATTCTGTCACAGTAGGAAAACACCAGCTGAACTAAGAGTATTACATCCAAAAAATAAAACACACAAGAAGAACATTTAATGCTGTGTAACTACAAACACTCTTAACAAGACTCGAGAGATTGCATAAGAGGGATGAAAACCAGCCAACAACATACTGTACAGTGAGAGGATCAACAGAAGCTGTACCTACCGTCTTTTAATAAATTAACACTTTCATACGTGCTGCAGTGATTTAGGACTAAAACTCCACATTCAAATTAGATTAACATTATCGTTTTGTTTCAAGTGCAACTAAGTGTTGTGAAATTTCCAGAACACACACACCTCACTGATACCACAGCCATATTCAACTTATTAGAGGCACAATATCTTCCCATAAACAAACATTTGATCGTTAATCATTCTGACGATGTCTTTCATACTTTTCTAGACCTTGACAGTGTTCATTATTTGGCAGTCAATGGGACAGTCACAAGCCTCCTGGTTTTCATCCAAAATATCTTGAAGGAACACTCCACTTTTTTTGAAAATAGGCTCATTTTCCAACTCTCCTAGAGTTAAAAAGTTGAGTTTTACAGTTTTTGAATCCATTCAGCCGATCTCTGGGTCTGGCGGTAGCACTTTTAGCTTAGCTTAGCATAGCATAGATACAAAACAGTAAAACTCTACTGTTTAACTCTAGGGGATAAGGAAAATTAGCCTATTTTTAGTGTTGCTTTATACTGTGTTCTGAAGACAAACATGGAGTGATTAACGACCAAATTTTAATTTTGGGGTGGAGTATCCCTTTTAGTGCCCTGAAACAGTGTTCACTCCAAAGACGACGCCTTGTTAAAAGTCCATACCACAACTATAATGAGAAGAATGATATTACTGGAATCGCATTCAGAAAGATTTTTTTCAGCTGATAAACGATAAAAATATTGACATCCAGCTGACTTTTAAAAGCTTGAGTATTTAAAGCAACTGCACCATGTGCTTATAATAATTATAGAATATTATTGCCCACTGGTGTGGATGCTAATATAGTTTGCTATATTTATGTAATATTATAGTTGTCTTGCTAATTATCGTCCTTGGTGTGAACAGGCCTTTAATACTGGCCAGCTAATTGCTAAAAGGACAAAATAAATGAGGCTGTTCAGAACACTGCCTGAAAAAGGTAAACGGTATGCAACATTCAACAAAAAAATAATTTAGACCAGTAGTATGCTACACTGTTGTCACATGACCTTATACGGTCGTTACATATGAGAGCCTAAGATAACTGTAAATTCCATTTTCATTACATTCTAGAATTCAGAGTTCAGTTAGAATGCAATGCATTGTGGGATACAGTGTGCACTGTAGTGTACTAGCAGAGTGTAGCAGGTCTTTTGGGTACTCTATGCAAACAGAAAACTTACATACTATTCAAACTTCTAGTAGTGTGCTATAAAAAAAATAGCCTGGGACAGTTTACTCCGCTCACACTTCCTGAGATAACAGAACTACAGGGGAAACTAATAGTAACTAAGCATTTAGCTGGGGTGTATTTTAAAATTACTTTAAACTGTCCAATAAAACATGCAAACATTTCTTCCACAAGAAAAAAAAATCCTTTTCAACCATGAATATTAAAACCATCAGAAACAATGTAAATAATGCACAAAAAAATAATTTAAGCAGAAATGTAGCTTAAAAAGCGAGTTACTAAACAATATCTTGCATTGTAACACTGCCAAATTATTGTGAGTTGTAACTCACTTTGTATAAATTTAGTTTTGTATTATAGATCATTTGTCATGTGTAAAGGTAAACCTTTTGTTGATCCGGCAAGCATTTTGACAAGAAAAAAAGGCAACTTACACAATTTAATCAGACTAAATCAATGGAAAAACAGATATCAAGCATATTTAAGGTGCCCATAGAGTCAGTGTAGAAAACCACTGATATTCGGTTTGACAATGTTATACCAAACAATAGTTTGATAACCATTTCATGCCTGAAAGAGTGTAATGCATCATTAGCATAACAAATAAAGCTAACTTTAAAAGTGCACTCAGTAAGTTTACTTTAACTGATAAAAGGCAGATTTTAAACTATATTAAAAAGAATAGTTCACTGAACCTGTATGACATTTCATTTTTTTTGTCCACACAATGGAAGTCAGTGGTAACCAAAACTGTGGTTACCAATATTCTTCAAAATATCATCTCTTGTGCTTCACAAAAGTCAGGCAGAGGAAATTTGGGAGATGGACCCCTATAAGACCAAGCTTGCATTAATTACATTTTATAATAGTTGTAATAGTGATATTTCACTATGAATTTTTTTGACGTTTTATGAAGACATAACTTTGCATGGTCCTTTTATGATGCTTTAATGGGTCAAAATTGCATTTCCAAATAAATAGGTTAGAATTTACAACATAAAAAGTTTATAAAATACAAATAAATATATTGATATGCACAAATATATTTTAGGAAATAAAAAAAAAAATTCACTAAAAAATTGGACATTTACAAATACATTACTTTCTTTATTTGTGAATTTGTTCTAATTTACCATGATCTTTCAAGCATTCCAATATGTCAATATTATAGCAACGTGAGTCGCATGAAATGAAGAAAGTTATCAACGATACTGATATTCAAAATGGTAAGCATGCGCTGCCTTGTTTACATTTCATATATCTGCGTTTGCAGTATCTCGTATATCTTTGTTCTGGTTTCTGTTAACTAGTCACTTTTGATAACTGCTGATATAGACCGCTAACTCATCTCACACATGAACAGAACACACGTGTTAAGTTTGCCGTCGGCTGTAATCTGTGCGGTGTGTTCGAGGGCAGCTTTTTTGTCCAACTCTGCCGACGCAAGGCGACAACACCGTCTGCCTTCGTCACCTCTAGTTGGTTGGCATCGACTTGAAGTGTCCCAGCCTTTATGACGATACATTTGTAAACAAGAGAAAACTTTACTGAGTGCACCTTTAAGTTGTCTTAAATTGTTTCATATCTATGGATTGTTAACACTTTTTTTAGTGTTTAGCAGCCAAATGAAACTGCTCACGCGCCCTTCAGTTTAACCGACAGGCAAGCAGGCAGGTAGAGAAATATATAGAGGTATTTTAAGCTATATAAAGTACTGTTCATTTCATAAGGGTTTTTAACTTCACAAGTGCATCACAGCAAAAAACAAAAGCCCTAAACTAATGGCAGTACCACACAAAAACATTATTGCTCCAAAGGTCTGTGTAGAACACAGAAACTGTCACTGGGTTTCCTGGCACTGAAAAAATGGGTGCCATTCTTCAAACAAAAAGGAAGTTCCATTGACACGTGCAGTCCCAATCTATGACCACCAGGGGGAGTGTGCGAGTGTGTGTGTCTGAGTGAGAGTGTGTGAGTGAGTGAGTGAGTGAGTGTATGAACTGACTGATGATCAAGGCAGAAGAAAGAGGACTTCTCTGCTGAAAGTGCTGGAAAAGAGGGATGTCGAAAAGGGGAGAAGAGAGGTGTTGGGTTATTTAAAAAAAGTTTAGGGGCTTTTTTCTTCTACCTTGTACCCAGGGACAGATTTGTGTTGGATGTTGCGAGGAGTGCCGTCTTTGCTCTTGACTTTGGATTGAATTGCGCTGTCTTGGCTGTCTCCATCCGAGGTGTTTCCTGATGAACTATCCTGAAAGTAAACATGAAATAAAAATGTATTTAATACACTTCATATTATATGTAAGTTGTAATGTTATTTATAATCAAGAGTGCACATAGGCTTTTCAGCCTGGTTCTTATAAGAGCACCTGGAGATTTGGTTTGGTTGTCACAGTGAACATAGTGTGACCCATTAAACAGAGCCATAAAATAACAATAATAATAATAAAAAATGGTGATCAAATATTAATACACTTTATTTAGAAGTATTTTATAGAAAATTTGAAAGCAAATGCTAATATTTAGCAAAACCAAAATATAAAATTAGTTTGCTCATTTTTAGCTTTGATTGGAACAATAACAGTGCATCTGTGTGTCGCGGCTGAGACAGAATAGCTTACGTTATTTGCGTGCAGTGATGCTCTCCAAAATATTGCTACAGTGACGTTACGGTGCTGAATTTGCTGAATATTTGTGTTTAACGCCATTCCAGCTTCTGTGGCTATTTTCATGGTGAGAAATATACTAACTGAATGATATCAAGTCTTTTTTTTTTGTTTTTTTGAACTCCAAAACTGTATTTGCCTTAATTCCCCAATGAGTTGAGACCAGCACAATCTAATAAAACATGCTTCATTCATAGATAAAGGCATCTGGCGAAAAGAACAAGTTGGAGGATCTTCCTCTAATATTAAAAACTTGCGTGTCATCCTGGAATGATCAATTCTACAGCGGGTATAAACAAATAATTTTTCCAACATTGGGACTTATTTCATGGAGTTTGAATGGGGTGGATTAAGGGACCTAAAATATCAGCATGCAAAATAAAGCATTTATTTTGTGCATTTCAAGTATTAATAAACAGCTAACATGCTATAAATTAGCAAGCTAATTAGGTCTGGGATGTTACATTGATGACGAATCGATTAGTGGATTGATTCTGAGATTTTCAGATTGCATCGTAATTCTTTTGGAATATCTAATTCTAAGAATGGATGCTGTATCATTTCTCGATTTGCAATGCATCAATGTATTGTCCCAGCCCTGAGCTAATAAAACACCTGGCTTTACAGTTGTTCAAATGTAAAAGACTAAAAAAAAGGTTTTATTAGTAACAGGAAATCAACTTACCGAGGAACCTTTTTTTTTGCCGTCTTCTTTCCCATCCTCAGCATCATCAGAATCACCATCACTGTCCAGGGCAGGGAGCTCCGGGTCCAGCGGAGGCTCGTACAGAGCTGTGTTCAAGGGCAAGTAACGGAGCTCATTTGGAGAGTACCTACAAACATGGATGAGGCAAGAAAAACCCAGTCTGAATAAATTCAAGGAGTTCTTCATTCTCAAGTAACTACAGCAAATCATAAACACTGAAAATCAGAAGCTCAGCAGGATTTTGCTGTAATTAAAAAATGTATTATAAAATTCACCTTTTGTAGTACTCTTGGAACTGGCCAGGAATGAGGGCAACTGGGTACGGACCGGTCTTGGTTCTTTCTGGAGGGAGGACTTTGTATCTTCCTTGAGGTACTTGAATAATCTACAGGTAAAAGAGAAAATGCGAACAAGCAATGAGACCTCGAAAAATATAACATGTTTCGAAAATTGTGCCAAAATAAAATACAGTGCTATCCTGACTTATGACTGCAAGTGATTAATTAGGTGTTCAGTCACTGTTAGTGTGTTGCTAGGCTATTGTTTGGAAGGTGCCTGTGTTTTCAGGGCGGTGAAACAGTTTTATATGCATTTTACACACCACAGTACACACTCATTATCAGATTAAAGAACAGGGGCATGTCTTACATGTGTTTGAAGGTCAAAATAAGCCCTCCTCTCCTCCATCCGCTCTCGGTTGAAATTACTGTTGAATTCAGCAGCTTTTTTAGCTGCTTTCTTTATGTACTCGGGCACTTTACTGGCTTCAACTTTTTGAGGATTCTGTTGCTGCATTTGCTAAAAAGAAAACAGTCAGTCCATTATCACTCACAGACTTTCAGCAAAAAACAACCAGTCTTTATTATTATCCCTGCATCGCTGAATTATCACTGAAGCATTTGTTTTCGAAAAAACCTATAAATACTATTGCATTGCAGATATTTTATACGTTTTCAAACATTATCAACATTTTTTATTCTAAATTATTCCTGTAATGGAAAGCTGAATCTTCAGTAGCTATGTTTCCATCTAAAGATTTGAAAACCTGCAAAACTGGAATAATCGCATAGAACATTTGCGAATAAAGCACCGTTTTCATACAACAAGTCAAAGAGAACAAAACAGTAAACTGGCACTAAATATCACTAAGAAGGCTAGGAGAAGCCACTGATTGTAATAATTTCCATAGAAATTACTTGCGCCTTAGAACGATCAGACGAAACGCAATAAACGCGGTCATTGCATTCGGAGGTGAAGACAATTAAACAGAAATAATTTGGTGACAGACCTTTCTCAGGCATTTTAGTACAATCAAAACAACATTTCAGATGCTGTGTAAAGAGATCGGTCCGCTGCTAGTAAAGTTCTCTCGTCTCATAGGACAAAGTCACATTCGGTAATTGCGTTTTGGTAAATGTAGTTGATGATTCTTATTGGATAAGAAGTTTTTCCTACTCAAATGTGTGCATGCAAGCATTTATGCGCATCTTGATGTTGCCATGAAACGGTTTTTTTAATGCAATATACCAAATTGCGCATAAAAATAGGTGGATTGAAACATAGCTGGTGTCACATGATCCCTCAACAAATCATTCTAATATTCTGATTTGCTGCTCAATATTTTTTTAAAGTGTGTGTGTTACTCACCGCACTAAGAGTGCTCACTGAGTACTCCTTAGTGATCCTCTGGCGCTCTCGCTCCTGGAGTATGACAGAGTACTCTGAGTGTTTAGCTGGATACTCCTTAATCATCAAATCAATGACTTCATCACTGCGCAGAGCAGTCAGACCTGGGGAGAAGAGAGGAGTTTCGGGATAGGGATCTTGCATTTAGTTTTAAGGTCATTGCACACAAATTTTGGCAAGTTAAAAAATAATTACATTTACATACTCCCTCCAAAACTTTCGTCCATTATAAAAAACTCAGGTTCGATTTTCTGCATTTTCGCATCCATAGCATGAATGTCGATAGGATAGGATGATTAAAAAACACTCAAACATTTCAGACTTAGTGTGCAAGTTGTGTTAAACACAACTACTACAATAAATCAAGCTACAGAAATGGCAAGTGGATATATATTTATTATGTATATTATTTATACATTCAAGATACAAAAGAAACAAAAAAGAGAAAAACTGAATTCTTACCCAAAGTACACTGTGTTTCAGTAATGACATTTTGCTCTCTCAGATAAAGTTTTTCTTTGTGAGACAGGTCTCTTCTTTCCAAATCTGGTACGATCGGCAAGGGATTCAGAAAGCACAATACAAAAAATGAATTCTGTCATTAGTAACTGAATCTGTAAAATACTTCCAATATTTGACCAATAACATTCAACTTTCCCAGGAGACAGTTAAGGTGCATATTATTCATACCTGGATATTTCCGTTTGAATGATGTGACTCCCAAATACTCGCTCACTTGTTCTTGTAACATATAATACTCTCCTGTGTCATCCGGAGGCCACTTGTATTCTGTCAGATTCTCAGCAGGAAAGTATGTTGGACTGTAATCAAACAGGATGGCTTTATAAACAGTAAAAGTATCAATGTGTGAGAGTAAAGAGTAAAAACCAGTTGTGGCCAGCCTATAAAGCCATCAACAGATGACAGGTGTGGACTCACAGAAATACTAGAAGCTACATGAGTGAAAAATGATGGTTCAAGGAGAAACAACTACATAATACCATTTTCATGGGAAATTAATATTTATTATATTCAAATAAACAAATAAGATAAGGTTTTAACCCTAGTAAAAAATATTTTTAGATAATTTATCTACAAATTATCTAATGAGAGACTACAGGCAAAAACTTTTGTCCCCTTAAGCACTAGTTTTGATATTTTGGGCTTTTATAAGGTGTTGATTCAGACTAGTGGGAACAAAATATCCCAAATCACTTTTAAGTGTTTCTTTTTTGCCACTTTATTTACTTATTTATTGTCCTTTCTTTTCTTTAATACTGTATATATTTACTATGTGTATATATAAAGACACACACATACAGTATAATTAATATATATATATATATATTTACATTCATATAAGTAATCATTTATAAACAATTAATACATAAATGTAACATTTTTCTTAAATATATACATGCATGTGTGTATTTATATCTACACAAGAAATATACAGAGAATACACACACATTATGCAAACAAAAACTTCTATTTTGGATGTGATTAATCGTGATTAAATTTTTGACAGCACCAATAAAAATAAATAATTTAAGGATAATACCTCATTTGCATTTAACTTAATAATCTGGGGTAGTATGTTGATATCTCTTTTTTTTTTTCCTTAAAATGAATGTACAGATCAGCACGTCACAGTGTGAAGAGTGTGTGTAATGAGCCCTCACCCCAGCTCATGACTGGATGTATCACAGCTCCTGGAACTGTCCCCTGAGCCCATCCTGCGTCTTTTGGGGGCTTGACTTCCATCACTGGAGTTCTCCTCAATGTCATCCTGTTTGACAAGTCACAAATATGATTCTGTCAAGTATTTTTCAATCTGGATTGAGTGATATTATGTATAGAATGACTAACGTTACCTAGGTCTGAAGCTCATAAAATCGATTTATGAGGCCTTGAAAACTATCAGGGACTGTCCAAAAACAGCTAGGAATACAGCTGGGTTCCGTTCATACGCATTCATTTGTTTTAAAAGCATAATTTCTCTGAGCATCGTCTCCATCGGCTAGCTGGCTAATAGTAAATAAACAAAGACGACGGTTGCTCACATTCGCGCTGTTATAGACGCGGTAACCGCACAGATGTATTCATTACAAACTACAATGCTATAACTGTGGTGTGTGCAACAAGATGTAACCCTAAATACCCACAAACCTTCACAGACTGCGTCCCAGGAGTCGCAGGATTGCTATCGCACGGTCTCGGCGAAAGAACCGCTGCCATGTTGATGTTCTGCGGATGAAAGAGTGTCACATTCCGGCGGGAAACTAGGCGCGCGATGAAGCGTTCCGACCACAACACAACAAGACTGTTATAATATCATTTAACGATTTTATATTCAATATATTTATAAATAATTTATATATATATATATATATATATATATATATATGTGTGTGACCACCATGCTGATTGATGTTTGGGTCCTAAAATATTAAATGTTTGTATATATTCTGTATATATTTTATGTGT
>JAUMHE010000014.1:497429-509438 GCA_032359235.1 Enteromius mattozi | reverse complement strand
ACCACGACTGAGGTGAGACCCTTGAGCAAGGCACCGCTCCCCCAACTGCTCCCCGGGCGCCGCAGCAATGGCTGCCCCACTGCTCCAGGTGTGTGTTCACGGTGTGTGTGTGCGTGGTTGTTCACTTCTCACTGCTGTGTGTGTGTGCACTTGGATGGGTTAAATGCAGAGCACAAATTCCTGGTATGGGAAACCATACCTGGCCACTTGTCACGTCCTTTCCTTTCCTCCTTTCCTATATATATATATATATATACACACATACAGTAAGTATTTTGAAAATAATTACATTTGCATGTTTATATTTATATTCTTATGTTTAATATTATATATAAATATTTTAAACTTATAAACATGTATTTTTCGTAAATATATACATGCATGTGTTTGTTTTTATACATAATAAATATACACAGTACACATACATGTATTATCTAATCAAAAACCTTTATTTTGGATGCGATTAATTGCGACTAATCGTTTGACAGCACTACTATTCATGCATAATACAATGCTATACAATAACAAACACACAGTAAGATTTACTTAAATATATTTTTATTAAATAATTTTAATATTTAAAAATGCTATAGGTGAACAAAATATTTTGAATTGGTTCATTGAAACAGTTAACTAAGAGTTAAAATTTACCAGAATCAATCTAATCAGCTTAAATGAGGTTTATTTTTGCTAAATATATTGTTAGCATTCAATATATCGCCCAGCCCTTTCTAATCTTAGTTTTATTTCTTGCTCTGCTTGTGTATTGATTTATCTAAAATGCACATGGAGAATGAATCAGACTTTCTAACTAATATTTAATTTTTTTTTTTGGTCTTGCATAATTTGTTTTCGTACTGTAGTATTCACCACAGTGCATTGCTCGAAGTGCTCTTACGCTGCACTTTGTCTTCTTTTTCAAAGCTGCAAATGTTTTTCACAGAGCTTGGCACCTATTCAGTTCCTCACCAGACATTATAGCTTAATTTCCTTCTCCGGGCCAAAATAGATTTAGCAGAAGTTGGCCTGAAGATGCAGGGAAATGTTGATGTCTCTGCACTTTGCGTTTGTCTGTTCAGTGCCCTCTGGACTCTAATGTTTGAGGAACCAGAAGAAATCCTAAATAGATTCTGACGCTGTGGTTTTCGCAAGATATCGTTTCACACACACAGAGTTCCTTTCAAAACTCTTTTCGAGAAGTCTGCATTTCCTTTCTCAAATAAACAAGATGTTGCTGATGTCGTGCTGTACCCAGGAAGCTAGTCAGACAGATGAAATTGAAGGACAGCTGGGCTCCACTGAAAACACATGGCACTATCAAACACTTCCTGTAAACGTGCCAAAGAACACACAGTGCTTGTGTTCAGCCGGATAATCTGTACAATTAACATCCAGTCCTTCATATTAGAGGTATCTCCATGACTGTTACCAAAGAATAACTGAAATTCACTACACTCTCAGAAACAAAGGTACAAAAGCTGTCACTGGGGCAGTACCTTTTCAAAAGGTACACTTTTGTATTTGAAGTACTAATATGTACCTTTCAGATACCAAAATGAATCCTTCAGGTACAAACAGGTCTTTTTTGAAAAGTTACTGCCCCAGTAACAGCTTTTGTACCTTTAGTTCTGAGAGTGTACACAACATATGCCCCAAATTTGCTATCTGTAAATGTGTTTATTCTCAAATACACTGCAGTTTTGTTGTCTGCTGCTTTAAATGCATGAGCTCTTTAACTTTAGGTGGATTCTTACTGGCTTTTATGGTTCATCAACTGGGAAAAGTGATTCCAAATTGTATTGTTGTTATTGATATCCCTTTAGTTGTAATGTGGATATCCCTATTCTCGTATAATTAAAATGATTATTAAACCTTAATGATTATATACAGCGGGTAAAATAAGTATTGAACGTTTACCCATTTTTCTCAGTAAATATGTTTCTAAAGGTGGTGCTGACTTGACAACCCAGGTAATCGCATACAGACAAAACAAAACAAATAAGTTCAGAAATTACATTGTTAATGTGTAATAAAAAGGTATGATACAGGGAAAAAAGTATTGAACACGTGAAGAAAGGGAGGTGCAAAGGGAATGCAAAGCCAAGACACTAAAAATTTAATGTCAACAGCACCTTTAGAAATATATTTTCTTGGAAAATGGTATTGTGTGGTTTTGTGTTCAATACTTACTATTTTTCTTGGTTGTAAATGAGTCTTAAAGTCAGTGCTAGAACTGTGAATGACAATGACTAACACGTTGTGCATGGAGATGTGCTGTTAGTGCATGCTGGGTCTAGCGAAGGAGTGCAGCATCTGTCCGTACTCTCATCTCACCCCAGCGGCCGTGTTTACTGTGCTTGAGTGCTCCATGAGCCGTAACATGAGGCTTCCTCGTGCCTCATACTGTAAATGTGGATGGGCTGTGGCAAATCCGAAACAAAAGATTCCCGGTGCCGTGGAAATGCTGCTGGGCTGCCACACTGAGATGTTTTTGGTGAATACTGTCCTCGGGTTTGGTCATCATAGCTATAAGGTGAGGTGGTTTTTTAACCTGTGATCTGTGACTGTTCAGGATCTGATGGTGGGAGATGAAGCGAGTGAGCTGCGCTCAATGCTGGAGGTCAACTATCCCATGGAAAACGGCATCGTCAGGAACTGGGATGACATGAAGCACTTATGGGATTACACCTTCGGTCCGGAGAAGCTCAATATCAACTCACGCGACTGCAAGATCCTCCTCACAGAACCTCCCATGAACCCGACCAAGAACCGTGAGAAGATCATAGAGGTGTGTCGTCAGCCCATTCATGTCTTTCACTTCATTTCACCACATACACTCTTAAAAATAAAGGTGCTTCAAGATGCCACAGAAGAACCTTTTTGTCCAAATGGTTCCATCAAAAGCCTTTAACATCTGAAGAACCTTTCTGTTTCATAAAAGATTATTTGTGGTGAAAGGTTCTTCAGATTATAAAAAGTAAGAAAGAGATGGTTCTTTTTTGAAGAACCTTTGATTGAACCTTTTGATTATTTTGGAACCAAAAATTGTTCTTTTGTGGCATTGCTGTGAAGAACCTTTTAAGCACCTTTATTTTTTAAGAGTGTAATTCAATTAGAATTTTTCATTAAATGAAAAAAAAAAAGTTTACTTTTCATAAAGTCAAATGAAGCCTATTCTCCTTGTGTTATGTTGCTATAATTCCTTCTCATAATGGGGATTTGCATGAGTTTCTTATTACTGTAGTGCAAAATTACCTCTTTTAGTGTGAAATATGTGCAGATTCAAAACATAATTAGAAAGGAAATTCAAGTAGCCTCCCAATAGTTTGGATATAGTTGTGATGCCACAGCCTGTGAATTCAAAAGTTCGGAAATGGTAAGATTTTTTTTAAGCTCAAAATTGCTTTATTTAACAAGGATGTATTTAGTGACTTTTGATGTTGTTTCAAATAATTGCGGTTCCTTTAAACAGTCTATTAATTAAAGAATCATTAAAGAATAAATAGTTTAAGCAGTTTTTAACATTGATATAAATTATAAATGTTTCTTGAGCAGCAAATCAGCATATTAGAAAGATTTCTGGATCATGATTTCCAGATCATGTGAAAATTGTTGAAAATTCAGCTTTCTATCACAGGAAGACATTACATTTTAAAATATATTCAAATAGAAAGCCGTTATTTTAAATTGTAATAATATTTACAATTGTGAAAATTTTACTGTTTTCACTTTTTCAAATAAATACAGCCTTTGGTAAGCACTAAAAAGTTTTTCAAAAACATTTCAATAATGTTACAGAAACTTTTGAGCGGTACTGTATTTTGTGAAAAAAGCCTTTTGGTTATTTATTTTTCAACATTTTAAAAACTCATGACTTTTTAACCCTCATTGTTTAACAGTGTCGTTGTTAAATAGTGGGTGGAAGTTTGTTTTTGATGTTTTATGAGAGGATCTGGTGACTAGCAGCAGTTCATCAGCACGTATAATTAGCTGCAGCTGTGGGCTCATTACAGCAGCAGGTGATGCTCTGAGCTCTGCCTCTCCACCTTTAGCACCATCACCCTCCACTATCATCAGATTCTTTGACTTAATTGACAAATGTTAAGTTCAGACTATAGCATGTAAAATTGGTGGGAGGTATAAGCAAGTCTGACAATGAATAACAGTATAAATTACTCTAAATATAATTATGCATTTCTGAAAATTCAACCCCAAAATAATATTACATAACAATGTTGTAATGCCTACTTTTAGCTATTCCTGTGTGTTTAATGCTTTACAATGCTATCATTCAATTGTTTGATTATTTTCTATTTTTATTATTTTGATGCAAACCAAAGGATAGCTAAAGCTTTTTAGGTAATAAATTAGCATAATGACCTATTCTTACTATTAACTAGTTGCTTATTAGCATGCCTATAATTAATATATTGCCTGTTTTTTATTACATATAAAACACATGATCATATTCTATATCCCAAATACCTAAACTTAACTACCCTACTAACTTTTAATAAGCAGCAAATTAGAAGTTTATTGAAGCAAAATAAAGTATGACTGGTTTTTATAACAAGAAAAATGCATTTGGCATTAATGCAGAAGCAGCTGCATCATTGTAAAACTTCAGTTGAGACCAGTGACTCAAAAAGAACAGAAAACCATTACATTATCCACCTTTTTTTAAAGTAAGAGCAGGTTCAGGTATTAGTAACTGGAATGTGTGGGGCTTTCAGTTATGTTTAGCTGTGTTTTGCAGTCTGCTATTTGTTATCATATTATATTATTTGAATGTATTATTGGAATCATTACACTGGTTTGTAGCTCAAATAGTTTTAGCGTTTACTGACTGAAAATGTTGCAAAATAGCTGATATAAATATGTCTGTGGACACATTCTGAAAGAAAGTTCTTTTTAACTGGGCTAATAGGGGGTCTGGTGTTATTATAATGATTTTTATGAATATTTCTTGGGTTCATTTGTCTTTGTGTTTGTCCCACTGTCTTTTAGGTCATGTTTGAGACATACCAGTTCGCAGGGGTTTACATCGCCATCCAGGCTGTTCTGACGCTTTATGCTCAAGGTGAGTTATCCA
The DNA here is from genome assembly GCA_032359235.1 of Enteromius mattozi. NCBI lineage: Eukaryota > Metazoa > Chordata > Actinopteri > Cypriniformes > Cyprinidae > Enteromius > Enteromius mattozi. Next base: position 504,346 of record JAUMHE010000014.1, on the reverse strand, counting down.
CTGTTTTAACCTCAGCATGTTGATTTGGCAAGCATTTTATTGCACCCAGTGTGTCAGCCATCAGTGATTGTATCAGTATTTGTTTGCTTTGCTGCACCCAGGCCTGTTGACAGGGGTGGTGGTGGATTCAGGCGATGGAGTCACCCACATATGTCCTGTGTACGAGGGCTTCTCTCTGCCCCATCTCACAAGGAGGCTGGACATTGCGGGACGGGACATTACACGCTATCTCATTAAGGTACACTGTATTTCAGTTGACATGGTTCAGCATCTTGTTACAAAAAAATAATGTTATTGTTATCTTATTTAACTTTGTTTTGATTTCCTCGTGTAACGCGACAGTCCCACATTACCCTAACTTACCCTATTTACACATTAAAGTTAACCTTTTGTATTATTCAGTCATAGGGGACACACTTTTGTGTTTAAACTTGCAAAATGCATGGTCGTGGAATGAAATGGGGGAATGATATAAAGAGGGGGAACTATGACGTCATAACCTTGAAGAGTAATTCAGCAGGGGCTCCTTTGAGATTTTCCTATTGGGTTTTAAAATGGGTTTAGCCTGTGGTGAACATAACTTGACAATACTTTGTATTATGTTTTGTTCTAAAATGTCAATTACACATATTCATAAGCAGTTCATTTTTGAAAACGTATAAACGTTTTGGTAACACTTTACAATAAGGTGTCGTTTGCTAAGTAAGTGATAATGTACATCCAGCAGGTTATCGCAGAAAAAAGCCTGACAGGCTAATCGTTATAAGCCCGAAGGGCTTTATTCTGCTATAACAACCTGCTGGATGTACATTAACCCGCTTATTACATGTATTTTTCATTCTTAGTTCATGTTTACTATTGTTGTTAACCAATGTAACCAAACTAATGAACCTTATTGTAAAGTGTTACCTAAAATAATATTAGTATAAATGCTGCATCCAAAATAAAAGATTTTGTTTACATAATTAAGAGTGTGTTATGTGTATATTTCTTATGTATATAAAAATACACACACATACCGTAAATACACAAACTTAAAATATTAATAATATGCATGTATATTTATATTCTTATATTTTATATTACATATAACTATACTACACAACACATGCATACACACAATATATATTCATAGATATATACATGCACGTGTTTGTATTTATATATATGCATAATAAATATACACACTTATATTATGTAAACAAAAACTTTTATTTTGGATGTGATTAAACACGAATTGTCACATTCGTTTAAAACATACGTTTTGTGTGCTTAATGTGAATTGAATTCTTTAAGTAGCAGCACATTTCAGATAATAAAAACCTGACTCCTTAAAATGTGGTAAATGTTTTTTGTCACAGTTGCTCTTGCTGCGAGGTTATGCCTTCAACCATTCGGCAGACTTCGAGACGGTACGCATGATGAAGGAGAAGCTCTGCTACGTGGGATACAACATCGAGCAGGAGCAGAAGCTTGCTCTGGAGACCACCGTACTGGTGGAGTCCTACACGGTCAGTTTTACCAGAATTTCACGAACCGTTTTAACACGAGCAGCGTTTTGAAAGGGTGTTAACGGTCTGCGGGGTGAAAGTATCCTCCTCGCTGAGATGTTCGAAAGTTACACTTCAAATGTTACAGCATGTGAGGCAGAAGTTTTTCTGGCTGGGGTTTTTAGTATGTGGTTTCACAAATTTCCCGCTGGGACGCTTCTCCATTTCTATGGTAACAGGCTCTTTGGATTGGATTTAGCAGCAGGGAAATTCTTCAGTCTACACTTTGACATCCTGTCTGTGAGACGCCAGACTCTGCTGGACTCTGATTGGCTGCTGGACGTGTGATTTACACAGAGCGGCCTCAAGGGGGTAGCGGATGCTGAAAAGTGGTTCTTTGCAAAGTTCCTTTTTTACTCCAAGTTTGTAGGCATGGGTGTGGTGTTTCTTTCGATTTCCTTTCTGAAACTTTTCTTTTAAAAAAAGAAAGGCTCATGCGAGAGAGTTTTGAAACAAGGAAGGCTGTGTGGTGTCGGAGTTGCTTAACCAGCATGTAACATCATTTCCTGCGTGGCCACAGTCCTTTCCCAGCTGGGAAGCTCTGCGTTTCCGACCTCTGGACACTCCTCAATGGGCTCTTTATATACCCGGCACCATTTTCTTATTAGTCATCGGGGTTATGCTCGGCTGTGGGTTACCCTTTAGACCTGAGACTTTGCTCGGTGCAGCCAGTCTAACAGGAACATCTCATGATCGAGGTCAAATTGAAGTAGTGAAGCATGTGATAAGAAACCAGACAAATGTTGACATGAGGTGTGGTTATGTAGCACCGCATTTATCAGCTCAGTTACGTGTCATAAATCATAAACACTTGCTAATGCCCTGTTGCCACTGTAGACAGTTTAATAATGCAAGTCACAAATCACTAAGAAATTAATAGTTTTATTCAGCAAGGATGCATTAAATAAATGAGACGTGACATTCAAGTAATTTAGATTTTGCTACAATAGGTTTTAAAAAAAGAGATTCTCTTTGAACTATTAAATTGACCAGAGATTCCTAATAAATATATATATATATATATATATATATATATATGATATTATTATATAGGGTATTATATATTATATATTATATATTAGGGTATATTATATATTAGGGTATGTTTCAAAAATGTCATATATTTATAAACATAATATATAATACCCTATATAATTATATCATATATCATATATATATATATATCAACAAGCAGTTTTTGAGATTTCAGTCCTTAATTTTTGGAATCTAGTTTATGTGTGTGTGTGTATGTATGTATATATATATATATATATATATATATAAAATATAAATGACTGTTTTTAATGCATTTTTCTATCAAATAAATGCAGTCTTGGTGAGCATAAGGGACTAATTTATATTTTATAAAAATAGTCATTTTAGGTGATTTTCTTGTAAAAAAGTATATCTAATGTTGTCCATTTATATGCCAGTATAAAAATACCTGATAATAAACAGCAGTATTTATTAACTACTGTGCTTTTATGAAATCTAACATCGACCTTGCTGAATTTAGTACTCAGTTTAATTAAAACAAAAAATAGAGGTTGATTGGAAATCTCATCTAATCACGTCTTTAGGGAAGTAGTCATTATATATAAGCAGCAATAGCATCAGAAGCTTATGACTGTTTAAAGTATTGGCAGGCCTATTGAAATGTTCAGTAAAGCTCTTTATATTTATGAATTGGCAGGGTAACTGATTTAAAGCCCTAACGTTTTCCTATCCTCTGTTCTCCAGCTCCCTGATGGCCGGGTTATTAAGGTCGGAGGGGAGCGGTTCGAGGCCCCAGAAGCTCTGTTCCAGCCTCACCTCATTAACGTGGAAGGGGTCGGAGTGGCTGAGCTTCTCTTTAACACCATTCAAGCAGCAGACATCGACACCAGGTGAGCTCTACTCCCACACCTAACCCTCGCTGCTAGGATCCTCCTTTCACTACACCGTTATGTCAGACTAAAATAAACAAAGCATAATATAAAGATCGTTTTGTCGTTTCAGTCACTTCACCCTTCACCCCTTCAGTATCAATGAAGCTCACTGTGTTTTATCTGTGCTTCCCTTCTCTCTCAGGGCCGAGTTCTATAAACACATTGTTCTGTCAGGAGGATCTACCATGTATCCTGGTCTGCCCTCTCGACTAGAGAGGGAACTTAAACAGCTTTATCTAGAGCGGGTACTGAAGGGTGATGTTGACAAGCTCTCGGTAAGTTTGCCATTTCTACGCACATGTAAATGTGTCAGGAAGACACAGAAAGCAAGTTTGAACTTCTTGTGATAGAGTGATTTGTTCACAATGATTTACCAACATTGTGAAAGAGGCAAAGAGTCAGTGTTTAAATCAGTGGTTTACTTATAGTTCAATATAGTTCTTTAAAAAAAAAAAACAGTTTGAAATAAGTTTGTGTTTTTGGTGAATATCCTATGGAAGCCCGTTTTCTGCCACTGAATTAAAAAAAGAAGAAAAAAAAAAGATAATTGCGACCTTTGATTAATTCTGACTTTATATCTCACAATTAATTAAAGTCAGCTAGATATAAAGTCATATTTGCGACTTTGTATCACACAGTTGCAAGTTATAAAATCAGAATTGCGTCAACAATTCTGTCATCATTTACTCATCATTACTTTAAAGAAAGTTTGTAACCTAGTTTTTTTTTTTTTTTTCCCTACTATGGAAGTCAATGACCAAAACAGCCTGGTTACAAACTTCCTTAAAAATATCTTCCTTTGTGTTAGGCAGAACAAAGAAATTCATACAGGTTTGGTACTACTCGAGGGTGAGTAAATGATGACAGAAGATTAATTTTTGGGTGAAATATTCCTTTAAAGACACTCAGATGTGTGGTAATGGCTCCTGAGCACCAGCAGGTGGAGCTGCTTCACACCTCCACACAGCCCCAGACTGCCCAGCTGAGCTCCATCTCGTTTAAAACCTGGCCATTGGCCTGGAAAAGCATTTTGGGGAGTCTTAGAGTGGGCCGCATTTCAGCCCTCTATATATAGATGATCAATTACAGATGGCATGCCCGATACGGTCGAGCGGCGTGTCTGTCTGCTTCTCCCCAAACTGTGTTTTAGGCAAATTAAAAAGCAATTGACTTTACACGAAGGCCTCCATGAGACCCTTTCAGCCACCTGTTTAAAGCCCGTTCGGGATCTGAACCCCGTGCACCGTACACCTCGTTATTCTCCCATCCGGGTTTGCCGCTCAATTCCCAAGCAGACAGTGTGCTTTTTATGTGTATTAAAGAGATCCATTCAAAGCGTCGGCTGGTATGTGGGTCAGTGTCCGTTCTGTTCCACTCCCCTGAAATTCTGGTCACGCTGTCTATTTAATACCCCCATAGAAATTCAAGATCCGGATCGAGGACCCTCCCCGCCGTAAGCACATGGTGTTTCTGGGTGGGGCGGTGCTGGCTGACATCATGAAAGACAAGGACAACTTCTGGCTGACGCGGGAGGAGTATCAGGAAAAGGGCGTGCGTGTTCTGGAGAAGCTTGGTGTCACCGTCAGATAAACATCCCACGACCCCCGCATCTCTTTTACATCACCCGTCTCTTTTGTTCAGCCTATTCTGCCGGTGAATCATGTCATCAGGTGTGGACTTATGGGTTTGAATTATGAAGGGTGCTGGTGGTTTTCTGTTTTGTTTGGTCCTCTGTCACCACACTGCCATTTGTGAGCCTGTACCACAAAACCAGTCATAATTAGCACAGGGATATTTGTAGCAATAGCCAACATTATATTGCGTGAGTTTCTTTAATGCTAAAAATCATTAGGTTATTAAGTAAAGATCGTTTTCCGTGTAGTTATTTAGCACATTTCCTACTGTAAATATATCAAAACTTCATTTTTGATTAGTATGCATTGCTAAGAACAACTTTAAATTTGGATTTTTGGATTTTTTTGCACCCTCAGATTACAAATAGTTGTTTCTCAGCCAAATACTGTCCTAAAAAAAACATACATCAATGGAAAGCTTATTTATTCAGATTTCATATGATATGTTAATCTCAATTTCATAGAATTGAATCTTATGACTGGTTTTGCATTAGTGGCAATTGGGTCATTCCTGCTTTGCAGTACATTTTCTTGTCCCCTTCATATAATGTAGAATATAAATGTAATTTTATCATTAATATATATATATATATATATATATATACACACTACCATTCAAAAGATTTTTCTGCTCACCAGGGCTGTGGTTATTTGATCAGTAAATAAAAAATCCTACTGACTGAACTTACAAACTTTTAAATGGTAGTGTATACTATAAATTACATCCAAAAAAATGTATATCTTAAAATTTTATTTGTAAAGATTAAATTCATATTAATTTTAGTTTTGCAGCATCATGAATAAGTGTACATGGATGTTTTCGTTCACTGCTTTTACTGTGGAAAGCCCTGTTCACACCAAGAATGAGAACTATAAAGATAACGATATTAGTGTTATAGCAGGATGGATTCTGATTGGCTGTATCGTTCATCAGCTGATTTTTTTTTAATTTTTTTTTATTAGCAGTTAATTCTGTAATGTTTTGTAATTTGTGGCTTGTCACTCTCAAACATGTCAACTGTTTTAACTACAGGAAAGCACAGAAATCATGATATGATCAAAATCACAATTACTTTGAAGTGTCAGAGGTAATTGTTTCTGAGCGAATGCTAACTTTAGCTCTTTCTTTCCGACCTGTTAGGCAGGTTTCCTGTCTTTTGTTGAAATAATGAATTTTTAATGAATGACCTTTACGTGTCTGAAATGATTTCTACAGACACACCACAGAGCGACATTACTGCATGACAGAAATGACCCAATCAGCGATGAGCAATATTTAACAGCAGCGCTTGCGAATGTTAATGACAGGCGCCATCATCACGTCTGTATTACTGCTGACTATTATAAGCTGTAATGAATCCTCACCACCAGATGTGTTATACTGTATGTCAGTCTGGTGACAGAGACACAAACGTGTTATCATCAGTGTGTAATGGAAGGGCAGAAACAAAATACTTTTTGTTTTTTTTCTGTTCTCTGCCAGCCTTGCAACAACTGAAACTTTGCAACCAAACCTTATTATGGTCATGGAGCTTTAGCCCTGTAGCTGAGGGAAGCCTTTCTGCTCTTTCTGTCTGTCAGTGTGTCATGTGTTCGTCCAGAGTAACAACAGGAGCTCATGTTACTCACAAGTGTTTATTGTTATTATTATTATTTAGCATTTTGAAAGTTTGGACTGAGAGTCTGTGGGATTTTTACTGATGTATTTATCAAGCAGTCCAGTCTTCTGCAAGGTCTGCCTTTGAAAATGAGTAAATATACTGGTTTCAGCAGCTACAGCTGAAGTTTTATGTTGCTCATATATA
>JAUMHE010000014.1:479755-492152 GCA_032359235.1 Enteromius mattozi | reverse complement strand
ATATATGGGCAAACACGTGGGGACTGACCTAAATAAACACAAGGAGACAAGAAACACAAGACTAACACTAGACAGACTTGTTACACTACAGGATCAGGAGCCGGCCGAGGCGGTGGCTCTCTCGGCCCACCCACCCTCCCCACTACCCTGGCTCGGAGGGGCGCTCTTGCAGCGCGGGCTCGGGAAAGCGCACTTGCAGCGCGGGCTCGGAGGGGCGCTCTTGCAGCGCGGGCTCGGGAAAGCGCACTTGCATCGCAGGCTCTGGAAAGCGCACTTGCATCGCAGGCTTGTGCACGTTCTCAGACGGCGAGGGAATCAAACGCCGCCGCCGAATCGCCAACCGACACCCGGGCAACTTCGGCACGGGTCCCACGACGCGCTCTCCTGGCGTGGGGTATGGTGGAAGCCCGTGAGTGAGGCGGTGGAGAATATACTCAGCCCAACCCGTCATGCTGTTCTTTTGAGGGTCCGTGAATCTGTAACATTCGGCGGTTGTAGAATCAACGAGAGTAACACAAAGGAGTAAATGAAGAACGTAGTTTTACTTAGCATCAACACACACTTGACATTGACAACATTATTCACGGACAAGGGAGAACTCAAAAGGACAGGCATTTAAACACAGAGAACTAATGACTAAAGGAACGACAGCTGGGGAGACACAGGTGGAACATAATTAACTAATAATCACAAGGAAACACAGGAAAAACCATATATGGGCAAACACATGGGGACTGACCTAAATAAACACAAGGAGACAAGAAACACAAGACTAACACTAGACAGACCTGTTACACCAGCCAGGGTTAATCACAACAAACTATGGAAATTAGTGTATATATATGATTAGCAATATAAGAAATATGTCCATACAGGGATGAAAATTGTACATGTCAAGCCATTTCATGGGTTCTTTAAAGTCAGATCCTTGGCCAGGTGGATAACACATGCTCTGACTTGTTGAGCTAAAGCACTTACGTACAAATGCTTGTTTTGTATTTTTGTTTACCCTGTAGTATAGAAATTATGAAGTCTAATAATACTAATGAAGTTTCACCTTGTGTCGAACTTGTATGAAACAAGTGCAGAAGTTCATTCTCGTAGTTCAGCCTAACAGAAGTAATTCAAACCATAAGTCCTCATAGACTATTGAGCAAAGAGGCAAATCTTCCTAACTGTTCATATATGATCTGAAAATTTATTGACATAGTCCAGATATCATTTTTCATCCTGTCAGTACAAGCGTGCGGCATGCAAGTATTCCATGGCGCAAGTCTGGTTTTGGCACAGACCGCAGGAAACCTGATTGCGCAGGAAGCAGCATTAACTAATGCGCTTATTTTAGGAAGAACGGCAGCTTCTAGATGTCCCAGAGGTTTGGCAGGACCCCACGCTGTCACTGGTTTCCATTAAAACACCACATCTCCAAAGTAGCCTTGGCACCTTCCGCATGACACAGTCAAAGGGCCAGATGTTCATGGCGCGGTCCCAGGTATTAGCCTCATGCTAAACGAAGATTAAGCAAATTATTCCAAATATTTTGATGGAAGGTCCTTACTTTCCAACCCACAGAACTAATTATGTGGTCAGTCCATGCTATTCGGATTACTCCCCGCCCCATTCCCCTTACTCAATCCTTCCCTTAGATCCTCATGCAATCATGCAAATTGAAATTCTTTCTTCCTCCATGTCATTTTTTTTTCTTTCTCTTTTTTTCCCTTCACTCTCTTTTTTGTTGCTCTAGTGTTGACAGCATTGAGCTCCAGGCAGGGAAAGTAGGCCAGAATTACTTTTGCTTGGTTATCCCCAATGAAGCGTAGCTGGGAGATTCTCGGAGCAGGAACTCACAGGCTGTACAAGCATCGAGTCCAAGAGGTAGGCAGATGGAAAGCCAGTTTTGGGCCAGCAGGTATTTTCTGACTTCTGTTTTGTCTTTGTTTAATTCCTCTTGTGTTGTGGGCCTGAAATAATGTTTGAATTACCAGTGAATGCATCCAGTCACATATAATGATTATGAAAACAAAAGCTGCTGTCTTTAGGAATCAAAGGCCTTGGGATTTAACAATATTGCAATTAAAGTTATCATGTTAGGATATATGTCTGGTTGAGTTACTGCTGCTTTCCCACAAAATCTGAGTGGCTGTTTACTGGTCCAGGTCAAGTAAGTCCAAATAAGCCAATGATGTTTTGGCTTCTAAATATTACTCTGGTCCCTCTCTATACATAAGTATATAGTTTATTTATTTTGTTATTATTAGAATTATTATTTTGTCACCTATCCTGCAGAGTTTTAAATCTGAAAGTGCACCGTGTATAAAGTTTTTGTCTCTCTCTCAAAAAAAGTCAACTCTGAATCATCAAAACAAGTCATTTTTTCAAACGAATCCCAAGCCGTTTCCAAGCCCATCATGAAACATTAGCATATTGCCCGCCCATTTGTTGGTCTTTTTGTGTTGGTCTGAATGAAAATGCTTTAAATCAAATTGACCGATCACGGGATGAGTTTGGAAAAATGAATTGTTGAATGAATAGCTTGGGAGTCGTTGTACAAATAAGGTAAATAAATGTATATTATAAGAAAATGAAAGTGTTTGACCTTGCATGCATGTCAACCTGTTGTTTGGCACTCACAAAAACCAAAATATCAACCTTTCATAACCCACAATAGGTTCTTATTCCGCATGGCCATATTTTAGATCCCATAATCCAACCCCATACCTAAACTACCTTGCTAACTATTAATAAACAGCAAATTGCAAGTTAATATTTAGTTAACAGTAAATGTGTGCTATCAAAATAGCTTGTTTTTTATTTGACAGAAATGCATTCAGTTTTGTATTTGTGTGAATTATACTTCGAGCAGCAATAATAAAATTCCAGAATCTTCTTTATTCTGTCACCAACGTACAGTATAGGATTTCTCCCCACTATCTTTCTGGTTTTATTTGGGAACGGACTGCTGTGAAACACAGTTTGATATGGAACTTATTTGACTTCTGTCACAAATTGACAAGGATTTTAATATGAAATTCAGCTCTCCTGATGATAATATCCTGTCCAGCGGTTTTACTTTGGCAGAGTTATGTCTCCTGAGTAAATTGTTTATTAAATCACAGTCAGTTTTTTTCCTCCAATGGAAAGAAGCATAATAAGTTTTCTTGGGCCGTTTTCCAAGCAGCGAGAAAGGCTTCATCCAGTTGAGGATGGTTTCCCCCAACCATGAAAAGAGGAGGTAGTCCACTGATTGCTCACCGCTGACTTAATTGGGCTGCAGCGGTGCTTGTAGCTGGAGGCAGAATGTGTATGTGTTGTGTTTCTGTGTCTTTGATGCAGACGGCGAGATATGCATAGACAGCCATCGTCAGACACACGATCATGCCAAGCTCCTATCGGCCTAATCCTTTTCTCTCTCTTCCTCAGAAGATCCCTTGTGTTCTGCTCTTTCTCTGTCTTGCTATCTCTCCATCTCTCTCTCCGTCTGTCTCTCAGCATGCCTCTCCCCCTCTCTTCTCATCTCCCTGTGAAGCGCTTCCAAAAAAGCCCCTCTGGTCATCTCATTGTATCTCCTTTTATGAGGATTTTCAAGATTTCTATGCTACAAAAGTCAATTCATCTCATAAAATGTGAATTTTCAGAATTATAAAACTTAATTGCAACAGCAAATCACGCCTCGTATGATATTCCACGAGAGCTTGTTTCATCTCACCAGGCTCATTATGGGCTTGTGTTTTGGTTTACAGATCCAAAAGATGTTTGCATGATTCAGGCCCACGTGTCTGTGGGATTGGACTGTTTCTCTGCAGTGCTCAGGGCTGGGAATGCCGGCACGACTCCCACCGGCATCTGGCTGGGCAGCTGGCCCTCACTCTACATTTTCTCATAGACAGCTTCATATCTTTCTGTAGCAATCCCTGTTTTCGGGGGGATAAAAAATACTTATTAAAATATTTAGCTATTTAGAGCTAAATCTAAATAACGTATCCATGTATCCATGTATTATATACAAAGAAGTCATTTTCTTACTGTTGGAAATTAGTTTCCTTCTTTAAGTTAAGCTATTTTGTTCCATATTAAAGAGCGCTAAAGTGATTATGAAATTAACATTATCACCTTGTTTCTGTTTACAAAAAAAAACCAAACAAACAAAGACATTAGAATTTATCTTCTGTGGGCTTTTATAGTAATTCCGAAATAAGCTCTTCAATAAAAAAAGTGAATAATTAGTTTTGTTTATCATTATATTCTGAAACCAGTGCCTTTGCTTTTTATTTTTTAGTGTTGTCTGCAACACGGTCTCATGACCTATTCGTACAAGGTGGAAAATTCATGCTAATTCAAACAAATTCGTATGACCTCACTCGTACGTAGGCCATTCGTACAAATTCATACGAATTGGCAACTCGTAAAATACATACGATTTAGCAAAAATCTTATAAATTCATACGAGTGAGGTCATACGAATTTGTATGAATTAGCCACCTCATAAAATATGTATGAATTGCCGTGAGACTGGAATGGTTCTCTGAGGTCCACTTAAAAATGTTAAGGTTTTTACATCAAAAGCATCACAATTTAGAAGTAATAAACTTTTTTACACTAAATGTGTGAAACAGTGGGCGGGGCTAAACAGGCAGTGATGTGGAAGCAGGCGTTGATCATCTTCAGTTTTTAGACTAACAACAAAGTTTTGAGCTCTGAAACTTACAAGATGATTTTAGGTCAATGTTTAGTACAACCTCTTACATGTCAAAATATCAAGGGAATTTTGGTTTCTCCATTCATGACCCCTTTAAATGAAATTAAATCAAAAATAAAATGCTAAATGTATACAAAAAACAATTGGATGACTTTCTTGTCACCACCGTTTAAGCTTCCAGCAACTTTTTCGGTCTTTATTTTAAAACACTTTCCCCAAAAGTCTGGGTTAGATTAGTTTCCGAGAGTTCAATTATAAACACAAGGGTCTTTTTCAAGACAACTAAAATCACAAGGCAAAATTACTGGTGCATTTTATGTTGCATGAAAATATCCTAAGATTTATTTTGAGCCATTTCACTTATAACTAGAGGTGTAACGATACGCGTATTCATATTAAACCGTTCGGTACGAGGCTTTCGGTTCGGTACGCATTGCAAACCGAACGATTCAGACTAATACTTTTATTTTTGGAAAAAATAAAAGAGAATAAAGTGTGTAAAATATAAAGTTTTCAGTGCGACGCTCAACAAGGCTGTCACGATCAGCTGGATGTACCAGCACAGGCCACTGGATGGCACTCCAGCACCCAGGACTCCTTTTGTGTGTTGACTCTGTTCATCATTCCCGGACTCTTATTATGAATCTGTGTTCTCACCTCTGTTTGTTCAGTCAGGACTTTTACATTGAAGCTGTTGTCACCGCCCACCTTGTTAGTTCTCGGACATCCTGGAGCATAAAAGCCCTCATGTGTAATTCATTTGTGTCTTTGTTTCTAGTGTGTCTTGTCATGTGGATTTATTCGCTGCCGATCTTTGCCTGTTCCCGGATATTCTCTCTGCCTCATCCCTTGGACTCTGATTGCCAGTATTTGACCATTGCTTTGTTTACGTTTCTGCTACTGTCTATGCCTTCATTGATTCTGTTTGCCGGTGCTCGACCCTGTTTGCCTTGACTCTGAGCTTAATAAATCAGATTTGCATTTGAACCCGAACGCCTACTCTACTCAATCATTACAAAGGCAGCCCAAATATGCTGCACTAGCTCGTTGCAAAATGCCTAGTAATGTTAATGCATTTATCAGACCAGAAATAGAGGATCCTCCTATAACCAACAGGTCTGGCATTTGGGAGCACTTTGGTTTCCGTGTAAATTATGAGGGTGATGGCAAGAGAGTGGTGGATAAAAAAACAATGTTATGTTGCATCTGCTACACAAAGCTGCATCAATGGCAATGCTTCTAACATGTCAACTCATTTACGCCGACATCACCCCAGTGTGTCAATAACTGGAATTAGACAAAAAGTGGACACTCTCATCTTTCTGAACTTTAAAAAAAAAAAAAACGTAAAAATTGATTGAAACTGAGTTCCATTTAAAAACAAAATTGTTCTTTTCTTTCTATTAGTTTATAACTACTACAATATTACGTAAAAATTTTATGAGGAGCGTTTGGTTTTGGTTATAAAGGAGGTTTTGTTTTATTTGCTGCTAAGAAGAAACCCCAGAAGATGGGTGAAGTATAGCTCCATCGTCGTTCAAAGGAAAAAAAAACAACAAAAAAAAACAAGATCATACTTTTATGTTAGTTTTAATAAATAAAAAAGTGCAAAAAAAATCTAAGAAGTTCTCATTTTTTACATTTTTGCTGTACCGAAAACATACAGAACCATGACACCACTGTGTCATATCGAACGGAACCGTGATTTTTGTGAACCGTTACACCCCTACTTATAACCTATTCAAAAGCCCATTGACTTCAGAATGATGGAACTGAAAGAAAGTCCTAAAATGTTTTGTTTTGGGATTTAGTCTACAAAATTATATTCTTGCAGCACTCTGTATCCCTCGATAATATCATCATATGTTAACACTTTAGTATAGGGTTTCCAATTCTAACTATTAACTTTTGCTTGTTAGCATCATTATTGCAGTAGCTATACATTGGCTGTTTACTGGTACTTATAAAGCACATATTCTAGATCCCTAATCCTACCCAATACCTAAACCTATCAACTATCTTACTAACTATTAATAAGGAGCAAATTAGGAGTTTAATGATGCAAAAGTCAAGGTTTAAAGTTAGTCAATAGTGGGAACTGGAACTTAAAATAAAGTGTGTCCCATCATACATATATGGGTGTATAAGAGCCCCTGGACTCACCGAGTCTCTCTTCTAGCTACTACAGCAGGAGTTAGCTAGCTATTGTCCCCAGCAGATGTTCTGAACTGTTATGAAGCTGTTAGGGTTGACCTTTGAGTTATGGTTGGAGTTTAGTGAGGTTCAATGAGTCAGGAACAAAGCCATTGTAAAATACTAATAAACTCACATCTGTGACTGCACATTTCATATTAAGCTACTCATATCTGACATTGCCTGTCAACTGTAAACAGCCTACTGTTTAGTCTAATGAACTTTATTACTTAGTATGTCTTGCTATCATTTTAATTGAAAGAAGTTTAGCCCCAAACTAAAATTCTTTCATCAATTACTCCATTAATCAATCCATAAGGCTTTTGTACATATTCAAAAAACACAAATTAAAATATATATTTTTTAATCAAACCTCCACTAAAAGTGCATAAAAAGATTATAAAAAAGCTTTCTGAATCATGCAGTATAATCCAAGTCCTCTGAAGAAATAAGTATTTAACTTTTTTTCATATTAATTAAGCTTTGGTTTACTATATTTGATGTGATCTATGAATGTCCATTGATCAGTGTTCATGATTGTTCAATAAATAGCTTGATACTGTACATATTTATTTCTTGGTCCACTTTATTTTAAGGTCCAGTTCTTGTTATTAACAAACCATTAACTACAACTTTTGCCTCAATAGACTTCTATTTGCTGCTTAATTGTTAGTAAGGTAATTGTAAAGGTTAAGTATTGAGTAGAATTAAAGATGTAGAACATGGTCATGCAGAATATGTGCTTTATTAGTACTAATAAACAGCCAATATGCTTGTAATAAGCAAGCAGAACCTGATTTTGCTGAGTGTGATATGTTCCTGGATGAACATCTTTTTATTTTGTGAGGAACTATCCAAATGTTTACCAAAAAACAATACTGTGGTTAGATGATTTTTGCTGTCTAGAACGGTTATGGAGACAAGTACGATAACTTACAGCACATATTTCAGTGATATCTGTCTAATAAATTGGGCCTTACTTTTTCTGCCGGACAACCTTTGTGTTTAAGGTATTACGATGTTGTAATCCCAATCTCCAACTGAGAGCATTTCATCTGTGATGATAAGGTGATATCAACACCTACAACTGATAATGCACGTCAAAGTGGCCAGAGAAAAAGCATGGCGAGCCAATTTGGCATCATTTTGTCTCATTCTATGCCAACACAGTCTCCTGTTACTCTCCTTTCCGGTGTAATTATTTGGGATGACAGAGGCCAATTCTAGACTCTCTGTGTTACAGACGGCACGCTAAATCCTCTGTACTTTCCCCGCCTGACCTGTAATCTAAAACAAACGGAACAGAAAGCGAACGAGAGAGAGAGAAAACCAGAAAAAGCAGGAGCAAAGATGTGTAGAGGCTTTTTATGATTGATTACTTGTTGTTTTCGCAAGGATCTCCAATAATCGCTTCTTTTACGAGTTGAGCGCGTGCATGGCGGGTCTTAATCAGGACTGGAAGTGGGCCGTGAAACACCTGTTCTTGCAGGTGAAAAGTTCAGTACCGTGATGGTTTAACTGTCCTCTTTATTCAGAAGAGCCAGACCCAGGGCTTCTGTCCAAAAATCTGCTCGCAAGATGACTACAATTAAAGGCTAATAGTGAGGATGTACCTGCGTATCTTCTGGCTCATCTGTTTCTCTTTACAGCGAACAGGCTTCTCTGAGCTCAGTGCCAAGGGAAGCAGCACGTATATAATGCACTTACGCTGTCACTGATGCATGACGCTCCGTGTCTGTGTCTTGTCAAGACCTTGGCACCAAAGTCAATTTGCTCGGGCTCAACAGAATTTAATATTTCAGTAATCAGATAAACGAGGAAGTTACGTAGGCCGGCTGTATTGATAGAAGGAAATAATTAAACTTGGCTTGGAATAATTTCACCCTCTGCGCATTACTGTAAACTCCATAAAACCCCAACCAGCCGAACCCGGCCTCCTCCATTTTGCTAGGTTTTATTGTCGTATGATAAGGTTGAGATCTTGAAGGAGAGCGAGAGGAAAAGGAGATAGAAGCAAAGGAAGATTCCATTAATGCCGGTCTGTTGTTCTTCCTCCCTTTCGCCACATCCGCCATGACCAGGATGGGGAAATTGACTTTCTTGCTTCCCAGTAGCTGGAAAACGCTGAAATGTACAAAGTGCTTAGTTTTTTACCTGTCTTTATTCCTTTTTCCTTTTGCAGTATATAATTCAACCTGCTGTTTATGTGAAGTAAATCCTAACAGCTGTCGAGAAACCTGTTCTCTGCTGGTTCCTGGTCTTGATTAGTTCCTGGTCAGATTTGTTTTTGATCATAAGTCTTTGTCCAATGTTGTTTTAAAGAGTTTACAAGTAGCTGGTTTAACTAAAGTTGTTTCCTGTTCTTTGAAGTGCTGTGAAAGTTTATTTCCATGTCAAAGTAACAAAACAAGCAGAAAATTACATTTCATAATGCAGCTTCATTTCTTGAACATTTACCAATTTATTTGTTATAATATACACAAATGGTCTTCCATATACTTGTTTTTAAACTCTAGAAAAAAATAATAATACCATAATTATTATTATTATTATTTATTCACAATTCACATTTTAAATGCTTTAATTTAAAGCACCACTGGAATAGGCTATGGGAAACTTTTGCTTCAAAACTGCAAAGGTATTAGACTTTTTTGATTATGTGATTACTTTTTATTCTCAAAACAATATTTCTCAGTATTAACATTTTTTTATAAGCATTATTTAAGCAACATTTATTAAATATTTTCTAACAGTGTAAAAGTGTTTACTACTGTCATTTAAGCAATTTAGTACAGAATAAAAATATTAATTTATTTTCAAAAAACAACTTGCTGACCCCAAACTTTTGAATGCCAGTGTATGTGTGGGAAAAGGGTCAGAATGAACAGCCAAACCTAATATTGAAATAAACAGCCAGTCAGATGCATCTTGTAAGCTTACATTTTGTCTGTTTTTCAAATTCAAACTAATATAATTAATTAGCCTTTTCAAAGGCCAATCCGATACAATTGACCATCACTGCTGCTGGCGGGTGGCAATTCCCCTCCCTGTCCTTGACCATCGTAAGCAAATTTCTGTACGAGGATAGGCAAGCTCCTGTCTGACAAGGACACAGGTCCAACATCCATAACCACACAGCATGAGGCTGTGGCTGAAGTTACACAAATTTACGGTGGGATGAGATGCTAGTGGAAAAGAGAGCGCACGTCAGCGCCAGTGTAAGATTTCACATGATGAATTATTCGGAGAATGGCAGAGGCTACATTACCTCTTCATCTGGCCACTGTATAACATTGTTAACTGTGACGTTCTCAAATGAACCCAGACCCGAGGCTCGGTAATGAGGGCTTATTGAATCTCTGTGAGGGGGAGATTAAACCCACCTGGGTCACCGCACACCTCTCGTGGCACAGCAGGGGGGAAGTGACATCACCCCGCGCCTCTCCTGGCCCTTTGAAGGTCATCAATCAAACCCATGTGACGATATAGAGTTTACACTCAAAAAAAACACGAAACGCGAACAAGCAAACAACTTTTACGGGGTGCCCCAACACCCATCAAGCTTGACCCCTGGAGATGTCCTCCATGCGCCGGCGAGACGTGCTGGAATTAAAACACAATACAGCTTGATCAGCCTTAAATGGAAGCTGAATGCAAGAACTGGTGGATGAGCAGTCCCTTCCCTGTCTGTAATTATTCAGACTCCATCTTTGGTTAATTATTGTCATTAGCGTTATGTGTTCTAAGTGCACGCATAATTTAAAGAGAAAGGAAAGAAGGAAAAAAAAAACTCGGATGAGCTTTTAAGATGAACAGATCATTTGGTTTGGGGGGGAAATTGATCGAAAACAGCAGGGAAACAGCTGAAAAGGGAACAATTATTTTAATGATCTGACAATCGCAGATGTTGTAAACTGGATTTAGTTGTGGTGCTGTTCAGAAAGCTTTAGTAACCGTGTGTGGAGTTTTAGAACTGAGAACCACAATTGAGGTGTTTCTATCAGCACTATAGATATCTGAGGAGCTTCTGGCTCAAATGCTATTAAAGTTAATGTTCATGATGTAATTATCGGTTAAACTGAAGGCCAAAAGGAAACATACTGTATTTCTAAGCATCAAACATACAAGCCATTTTTGGGTTTAAAAATGACAAAAATCCTTTTTTGCAATGTTTTGTACGCAACAGTATAAACCCAGTAAGTTAATGCAACTTAAACCAGCTGTGGAAAGAGTTAATCCCAAAATGAAAATTCTGTCGTACTTACTTTCACCTTGTTTCAAACCCGTAAGACCTTTGTTTATCTTCAGAACACAAATTAAGGTGAATCAGTGAATCAACTTACGCTAGGAGAGTAACAAAAATAACATAATTTACTTAACCATTCTTCTCCCCTGACTTATATCTTCTACCATTTTGGAGATTACTTAAGAACCTATTTGATGTAATTAGCCTTGTTTACGTTCAGGGAGAAAGCGCACACATGAATGTAATAAGTGTTGTTTACGCCTAGAGGAAAGAGCACCAATGCGTTCTGATACTCTCTAAAATGGTGGAAGATGTAACTCCGGGGAGAAGAATGGTTGAGTAAATTAGGTTATTTTTTTAAATATTCTGGTAGCGTCGCAAACCTGAAGTTGAGCCACTGATGTCACATAGACTGTTTTACTGATGTTTTTACTGTGTTTCTGGACCTGGAACATTTCAGTTGTGTTGCTGTCTATGGAGGGTCAGATAGCTCTCAGATTTCATAAAAAAAAAATCTTAATTTGTGTTCTGAAGGTAAATGAAGGTCTTATGGGACTGACATGAGGGTAAGTAATTAATAAAATTTTCATTTTGAGGCGAACTAACCCTTTAAGCTATTCAAGTTTTAACAACTAAAATTTATGAGAATTGTGAATTTGTTCCATTTGAGTCCACAGAAAGAGAATATTTCTTCTTTTTTTTCTTTTTTAACTATAAATAATTTGTGCAGTAACACTTTATTTAGATAGTACACTTTAGACATTTTACTAACAGTAAGTAACTTTGTAACTACATGTCAACTAGCAGTCATTAGAGTATTAGTAGACTGTCTGCTTAATGTCGTCTATCAATCAATCACCCATTTAAGGTTATTTATTTATTTATTTTAATTTTGCAGTGAATTACAGAATTTTAAAAATGTATGAAATTTTTTTTTTAACAATTATATAGTTATTTTTTTATGTATTGTTAATTATAATAAAGAAAAAACAAACTACATTTATATCCAGTAGTACTAAAAATACTAATGAATAACAGTGTTTTAGGTATCTACGTACTAGCATTCATATTGTAACGTGTGTATGAGGAGAAGGAGGTCGCAGGAGATGTAGATAATCAGAAATAATAAAGTCTTTAATTATAAATCAAACGTGGAGAAGTATCCAACAAACACGGTAAATCACATACAAGGTAACATTAACATTGACGGACACACTAGAACTGAAAAGACAAGCTTAAGTACACTGAAGACTAATGACATC
>JAUMHE010000014.1:459340-472954 GCA_032359235.1 Enteromius mattozi | reverse complement strand
TATTACAAATGTGTATTTAGCACAACTAATGTTCAGCTGTGATTATGCTATAAAAATTAAGACATTGTCATCATTACAATGATTTTTGAAGGATTATGTGAAACTGAAGACTGGGATGTAAGGATGCAGAAATATCAGCTTTGCATCACAGGAATAAATTACATTTTAATATATGTTAAAACAGTTACTATTACTAGTATATTAGCTGTTTAATAGTACTTATAAATACATATTAATGCCGTATTCTGCATGATACCAAAACACAACTACTTTACCCAGTAGTAGCAGTAGTTAGAAGTTTATTAAGGAAAACTTCTAGTTAATGGTGAATATGTCTTCCCGAATTTAAGTGTTACCATATCAGCATTATATTATTGTATTGACCACTGGCCAGCCCACTCTCTAGATATCTGTTCTGAAAACCTTCACTATTTCCAACAGTATTAAACTATAGTAATATTTAAAAACTGTATAGTATGTAACGTATAATCACAAATGTGGAGAACAGCTGGAAACAAACAAGAAGACATCAAGCTTTGATCATCACCTGAAATATCTGAGCTTCCTATATTTCACATGGAAGCACAGACCAACACACACACACACACACACACACGCACACACACTTTATTAGCGAGCGCAGGCCCAGCCCAGGTCATTTGTGTGAGAAGGGCAGCAGGCATAAAGAACAGGGAGTGTAGTGAAGTGGATCGGCACCCGGTGCTCTCTTACAGTTCTGCCATTACAAGCCATTACAAGTGACCTCTGACCTCTATCCGCCCTCAGATGAAACGCCGAGTCTGGTCTTGCTCCACTCGTTCAAGAGGAAGATAAAAGATGGGACGGGGGGAGTAAGTGACCCATTCCTCAGACATGTTCCAAACCCACAGACGCACAGCTCTGGGGCTCTCCTGTGGCTATGCAGATGCGAGAGAATGCAAAAAAATAAAAAAAAATATTTTTAATTACCAGAAATCTCCAATTACCACACAGCTACCCGCCACGAATCTGTCTCCTTGGGACGCGTTCCAGAAATGACAGAGATGCTTCAGCGAGGCCTCCACGGCACACGCCACCCTCACGCACCCATCCTGACAGCAGACGTATCTATAGTGGATGCCTCCTAATTACTAGACGTCTCCTTTCCTTCCCCACTGACCTGAAGAAGCCAGACACACATGTTCTGATCTGTGATTGGTCGACCAGCCTCGCTGCGATCATATGGCGTAGGGTTCACGGTACTGTCCGCAGCAGTGCGGCATGGCGGATGCATGGAGTTTGTGTTAATTAACATGGCGCTTGTGTGTGTGTGTGGGGGGGGGGATGGGGGTTGGGGGAATGAGACTTCATCCTCAGATGAGACTTTGTTGTCAGATTCATTCAGCCATGCACACGGTTCATCCTCCTCAAGAGCCATTATAAGAATACGAAGATTGATTTGAAGCTATTTCAAACAGTTTACAAAATAGAAAGTGATTTTATTTGTAGAATAAATTAAATAAAGCACTTTTTTTGCTCAGCCTTTTCTATATATCATTGTTTTTTTAAACTTTATGAGTAGCCCAATAAAGCAGCAACCAATGACTTGATTTTGTTAAATAAAATAAAAAAAGTAAACATTTATGCAAACCAATCTTTAAAAAATGTTAAATATCTGAGATAAATTTGAACTATTTTTTTCTCAAACTAAAACAAATGAGTAAATAAATAAATGTTTAAGTTCATGCAAAACAATATGCAAAAATGTAAAATATAGTACTTGACTAATATATTTATGATAGGGTTCCTCAGCTGTTAAAAAAAATGCAATTTATGTTCCACTATTTTAGCTTTATTTCCACTAAATCATGTTTACAAACATTTCCTGAACAAAGAATATTTAATATTTTTGCAAATTGGATCACATCAGTTTGAAAAATATTTCTCAATATCACCATTGTGCATGTGGGGGGTTAAAAATAACACTCAGTGAGCCCAAAATGTGAAACAGTTATGAATTCCAACAATTTTATAGTATAAAGTTTATGATTAACTTGTGTTTATCATTAAAATTGTGTCTTTGACTACATTTTACTAGTGCAGAAATGTAAAAAATAATAAATAATAACAACAAAAAGGAACAATATTTGAAATTAGTGCTGTCAAACGATTAATCACTATTATTCGCCCCCCCCCCAAAAAACGTTTTTGTTTACATAATAAATGTGTGCATAAAATAAAAAAAAAAATACTGTGTATATTTATTATTTATACAATATACAGGCATGTATATTTTGAAAATATATGGAAATATTTTCAAAATATATACTGTATGTGTGTGTATTTGGGTAGTTGACAAATAAAAATTGGACTGTGTGACATGGTGTGACATAGCAAAACTGTTGAAAAAAAGCAAATAAAAAAACAAAACTAACATACAAATAATATGAGAAAAATTTATACATATATGTATACATATATGTATATATATATATATATATATATATATATGAGATTTTTATTTTTTACATCTTTGCTGTCACACCATAGACACATTAATACTCCCCATTTAAATATATACATAATAAATATACATATATTATGTAAACAAAAAAATAATATTTTGGATGCGATTAATCACGATTAATCTTTTGACAGAACTAGTATTTCTATAAACATAATTAATATACACAGCACACACTCAAACTTCAAAACATCGACACAAATCCCTTCTCAAAATCCTCCCGTCCTTTCTTCGTAGCAGCTTTGATATCCTTGCGCCGGAGCCAGGCTAATATTCAAATGTAAATATTAAACAAGGCGAAACAGAGATCCACGCAAAGGCCTTTTGTTCGGAGGCACTGGGAAAGCAGTCACCCTGAAACAATAGGTCAAATTAGCATGCAGCAGCCCCGGAGCACAGGGCCGTCGCACAGTGACGAATCCCCCCCCCCGTCCTGCCGGGGCGAGGGGTCAGGGGGTCACTGCTGAAGATCCGTCTCAGGTCCATTCGCATTATTCCTCACTTTGAGCACCTGTCCAAGAAGAGAAGATGTGGGAGGGCACAAGACAAGATTAATATAGGAAATACCTGGTGATCTGACAAATGATGACAGCTGATAATTACCCACGGGCCCTTGAGAGTGGCAACCGAGAGGACCATCCCCTCGCACAGTTATCTAGTCTCTCTGCTCAAAGACATTTTTAGCCTCAAACCCTGAGGTTCATACAGTAAGTATGCTTTCATTATAAAGCCAAAATGGCTGCTTTGCTGAAAGAAGATATGTCCGGAAAGTGGAAAATCAAATTAATTTAAAGGAAAACTTGAAGGTAGGAGAGATTAAAAAGGCAACTGTAAAGAAAAGAAATGACGTCAACACCATTACCACATTAGGAATATCGAGAGACCGGCTATGCACATAAAACCTCGCAAGAAATATCACTCAAAGTGATCTGCCCTTAAAACAATCATGATTATTCTGCGTCGAGGCGTAATTACGCTGCCTGTGATTTGCCATTAAAAACATTTCAAAGCAATTCAGAAAATATCTCAAGGACGCTGTGAGGTAATGCCTTGGGTTTTCCATCTAGCTTTGAGGTGGCAGATGCAATTATAAAGACACACACACACTCAACCCCCACCCATCATCACAACCTGCATAAACAGAGACGACAACTTGAGATTAATGAAAGGGCCCGATTTAATTGTCAGGCGTCAAGATCAAGCTGAACTTAACCAGAAAATACGCCAAAGGTTATCAGGCTTTTAAAAGGTTTGTAATTGGTTATGACCAATATATAATTAGAAAACCTGATCTGTGAAAAGGGCAAACTTTGTGATCTTTGGAGAATAATCAAGAACAACAAAAACCGAAAATCAATAAAAACTGAATGTAAAAAGATTATACTGCGAAGAAAAGTATGGCGCTGTGTCACACAAGCCAAACCAGAAAAACGCAACTCAAAGCCATCTACCATGTGAGGTAAACTTCGTTTTTCTTTTCACACACACACGGCACACCACTTCAGTCTTACAGAAAAAAAGTAATAATCACGTTGCATATACATCATATCAGTTGACGTAATGGACGTTTGTTTTTGTAGCAGCTCAAAGGTTGTGCTGCCACTCCACAAAAGATTCCTGCCACATGCAGCTCTGTTTGATATGCTTAGATATACAGCGAGCACACTGCATCGCTCCAGCACTGTCAAACTCTCACCAAAATGAATTCACAAGGGTACTGAAGGTTAGAGTCTTGTACATTTCACAGTTTTTCCCCCCTTCAGATTTCTCTTAGCCTGACACAGGAACGTATTTCTGGCCAGCCCTCCTGAGTTTTAATTGAAGTCCAGCCCAAGATAAGCTGACAGCACCCTTGCTCTGCTGGCTTGAGCAGGGAGAACTTTTGGGAGTCCTGTTGCCCTGTTCACATCAGCTTAATGGGAAAGAATGTGAAAAGCACTTAACAAATAGAATCAGAAGGCTGCAGGTGTGATCCGGCACATCACAACACACATATCTGAGCTCATGGCTGAGCAATATAGCACAGTGATGATGTCAGATTGTAATGTCAGATGGTAAAACCATGTAACCTGATATAGCCTACCTTCTGTTAACATATTCATATACCAGAAAATTTACGAAGTACTCCAAGTAACTTTAAGCCATGATACAGTATCACCAGTTACCTGTGCAAATAAATAATTCAATTTAACACAAAAAATAAATAAATAAAAATAAAAATAAATTATTTTATTAGTATTTTTTTAAGTAATAAATTAGTGCTGTCAAACGATTAATCTCAGTTAATCACATGCAAAATAAAAGTTTTTATTTACATTGCATATGTAATGTATGTGTACTATGTATATATATTATGTATATATATATACACACACATACAGTAAATATTTTGAAAATATTATTTTCTACTATATATAAATATAACAATATTAGATATATATATATATATATATATATATATATATATATCTTAAATATTAACACATAAATATTACACACACATATTTTATGTAAACATTAGATACTATGTAAAACATTTTTTTGGATGTCATTAATCGTGATGAATCATTTGACAGCAGTATGATAAAAGTTTTTTTTTTATTTTAATTAATTAATTGAAAAAAAACTAACTAAAAACATTAAATATATATTTCAAAACGAGATATTATATGCATTAATGCTTAAAGGCATAGTTCACACAAAGATAAAAATTTACTGTTAATTTACTAACCCTCAGGCCATCCAAGATATGATTTTTTTCTTCAGTAGAATAGTAAAGAAGATTTTGCTGAAGATTAGCTGAAACTGTGGTCTCTGGTGATTCATAATACTTTTTTGAATTAAAAAAAAGGCAACATGATAAATATAAAATTAATGCTTTTGACTACTGATGATAAATTGTGGTCTTAAAAAGTGAAGCGATCAGCCTGTGTAGGAAACTGAACATTATTTACAACATTTTTACTTGTAATCCATAGCCTAGGGAAAACTGTCTGGAGCAATGTCCTAACCATTATTTTGCATCCGTTCATTTTAGTTCGGACTGAAACGTCTGAAGCAGTATGTGGCTTGAGCAGCAAAGATCTACAAGTTACTCAATCAAAACTCACTTTTGAACTGCCAGAAAGTCACTCTGACTCATCATGAGCCAATACACCAGTGTATATGAACCTATGATGCTGGTTTTTGCCAACCCATTCAGTGATTCAATTACTTCAACAGTGACTGCACTGAGGAAACAGAAGACTGATCAGTGAGTGATATGCACATGCGTGAACTAACCCAGGAAGCACCAAATGTCTATATAACGTCAGGTTGACGTTGGACATGACAGAGCATTTTGGTTACAAAATGAAAATCGGGTATACATCAGTGTTTGATATCAATTTAACATTTAACATGATTTTGGTTACAGAATCTAAAAACAACAAATTATTAATGGCTGACGTTGGTATGGGACATCAATTTAACATTTACATTAGATGTTGAATTGACATTGAATTTTAGACGTCCAATGTCGCAACTGAAATTTAACCAAATATCAACATCTCATGAAGTGCTTATCAAGTGCTGGTTAAGTACTTGAATGGAGAGGGAGATGAAAGCTCTTATATAATTTCTCATTGTTTATACAAAAAGGTAAGCTGAGGAAGACTAATTTATTCGCTTCACTTGCTTTACAGTATTTACATTTGCTTTTATCAAATTTAATACTACAAGTCATTGCATGAACTAGTTGAACCAGTTCAGAAACGAATCGTCTAAAAAGAACCAGTTCTCAGAAAAGAATCTGATTTCCTGGTTTGCCTGAAGCTTGTGGTATAATTAATTAGTGCAGTTGATTCCATGATAATGCCTTGTTATGCTGCCTTCGTGTGCTATCGGAATTATGGTAAATATAAGTGTCCTAGTTAAAAAAAATGTACGAATGGTCACTTAAGTCATACTTACAACTGGGAGAGTGTCTGGGCCATAAAATGTAAACATGCAAAGAAGAGAAACACTCTCGTATTTTAAAGTTTTAGTTTTTTTTTTTTTCCCTCAACATATACATTACTTTCTGTTGCCACATAATGTCTATCATTTGATGCATATTGTATGTATTTTACTCAGTTAAAACTGCAACAAGCACATCATACTACGCCATTTTAAAGTGAATCTCAGAAACAAATGAGCACAGTGTTTATGAGGGAGGTGCTTTAATACCTCAGCATAACTCACTCAGTGACTCCCTTACTTTCCAGCCGTCATCACTGCTTTGAAGTGAACTTCAGGATGAAATACAGCAAATGAGCCGGCACAGGTAACACCATCTCCACATCAGAGGTATAAACACCAATGAGTTACACGGCCTGGCTAACCAACAGGGCCTTGTTTGGGCAACAGTGGAGCCAGATCCCATATAGAGGCTCCCTGTAGGAGCCGCTGCGGATGTCTCAGTATGTGGAGGACTGTATGTTTAGCACCACACTACTGAATCATACATGCCGGGTGTCACTAGATGAACAACCCGCGGCTCTATCATCGTCCTTTCGCCACTCCCGTTTGGCTCTTAGCGTGGCTCTGTGGCTTTGGCTTGCTGAAAAGAGGTCATGAGAAATTTAATAGAACACGGTGGACACAGCATCGTTTATTTCACTGCTTACAGGAGGGAAAATGAAAACTATCCTTCTAATGCGCTCCGAATTTTAAGCTCATTAAGCTCGCCGACGCAACACGGGTGGGAGGTGGATGTTCATTAGGATGTGATTAATTGCGGTGTCAGCGATTTGGCAACGACGCAAAAAGACGCCTGCGTTTAGACTGCAAAGGTGTGGACAGATCTCGGAGAGAGACTAACGCAGGCAACGACACCGTATGCGAGAACGACCTCGTTTCGACATTGACTTTGCCGCGCTGCCATCAACCTCTCTGTAACAACACAGACAGCACAATTACCCATTCATTTATTCAAGCAGCAAGCGCACAAAGAGCATTTTCACATGCACCGCTAAATCGAATTTAAAAGTGTCGACGCCTTTTGCTGCCGTTTACTTTAAAGTGTAGTAGCTAATGATATGTGTGTGTGAGAAAGAGGGTGATAGGTGGAGATTGTGTGCACATTCTCCTGCTGTGCTGTGAACCTGCTCGCTAAAAACAAGAAGATGGTGAGTCCACACTGCTGACACAACACGACACGGGCCATACTTCTCTCAACCCCGCTCACAGACACACACAGGCCGCTCTGTCGGCCGGGATGTCCTGCAGACCGACTGAGCACTGGTATACGTGCATCCTGGGTATTTTAAGATCTGGTCTGGGATGTGTGCAACACAGTCTCATGACCAATTCGTACGTATTTGTACAAGGTGGCAAATTCGTACAAATTCGTACTACCTCACTCGTACAATTTTGTATGATTCGTCTAAACCCCAGTGACGGGTAGGTTTAGGGACGGGGTTAGGTGTAGGTTATTTGTACAAATTCATACGAATTGCCACCTTGTAAAATATTTACGAGTTGCCGTGAGACCGGGCTGATGTGTGTGCTTTTATTTGTATTTTTTTGTTATTTTGTGTTTGTGTGTGTGGTTCATATTTAGCTTCAGGTATGGGTTTTTCCTAAAGAGGTTTCATAACTTGCAAGGTGATGTAAATTAATTAGTGGTGGCAGAGTAATTAGGACGTGTGCAGAGACTTCCCCACTGCTTTGATGAACGTCCCAGCCTGTCAAACCTCAGTGAGCCTGCATCCGCAATTTGCAAAATATTGGCACTGGATATGTGAGAAACGAATATATGTATGCACACCTCAAAGATTTTTATACATTTTATTCATACGTATAACATATACAGACTTAGAAATGAAAACAGATTAATTTTTTTTTTTTTTTTTTTTTTTTTTTTATTCTGGAAGGAGGTTAGGTTGTTTGTCCATGTATGGACTTAATAGTATCACTATTAATTAATTATTATTATTTGTATATTTGCAAGATACAGAAGTTAAAATGATCTGATGCAATGTAAAATAACTTTGACTTTTAAAATGAGACAATTTGAATATGACCATTCATTATTTATTTAATTTTATTATTATTATTATTAAAAAGGAAGAAATTACATTTCAAATGCATGCATGCATGCATAAATAAATAAACAGTGAATAAATAAATAAATAAATAAATAAATAGTTAAAGCAAACAGTTAATAAAATAAACAGTAAAAAAAAAGTCAATGGTCAGTAACATTTTTTTCATAATAACGTGATTTACTAGGTTTATTCAAATTATACACTTATTTTGATGGGATTTAAATAAGGCAGAGCTATGAAATTACGTTTTGGGGCCTGAGGTATAAGGTATAAGTTTTATCAAAATTCAACACTAAAACTGGACTAAAAATATCATCTATAATCTATAAATAAACTAACTAGATAAATTCCACAAATGGTACTATTTTAAAAGAATGACCCAGGTTATCACAGGGAAAGTACATATATTGCAAATTACTATTGAAATATTTGAATTTCTGAATGAAAAAATTAGAAAAAAAGCATTACTTAAGATAAAAACAATACTCTATCAGCTCTTTTACACTTTGTAAGTCTTATGGGAGCAATTAAATGAAGAAATTGTGGTTTACTTCAGTCAAATAATGTCTGCACCTGTAGTGTATAGTTTCATGATCTGAAATGAAAATAGTTAATTAGAGATGAATAAAACATGGTTTGACTATCAGTAGCACAGTGCAGGGGATCAAGTGCTCGGTTAAAGGATCTTCAGATCAATGTTATTGCGATGCACTCAGGTTACTGGAACACAGCCGACAGGAAATGATGATCATTAATAAGAAAAGGATTGTTTTTCTCTTTGAGAGGCTTGGCTGGGCTGGGAAACACTGATGCACTGAGCTGGACGCACATTAGGTGATACGCCTTCTGTTGACTCTTTGATAGGTTGATCAGTTTAACTGTCCTATATGATATATACACATTTACTTTGTTAGGTGAATTTTATTATTCACTTTTAGCACTGCTTTGCCTTGCTGTTCGGAGCTTTAGAAGAGGCCTAGAGCCTATTTTTTGGTCTGCGGCCCACCAGTTGAGAAGCATTGATTTAGTATGGTAATATTCACTTTTTATCTAGAACTGAACACCACAATCTCTTGTTCGTTTTCCATGGCCAGACCACTTGATCCTAAAAAAGCAAGAAGTGCAATAAATAGTGAGCATGTCCTAAAATATACTACAATACATCATTTTAATGGGATACACCCACAATACACCGTCTTTTTGCTACAGCTCTTTGCATTGAGCTGTGCGCTCTGGGCTTTGGGTGCACTCTAAATGTGGAAAATGCTGCGAAGAAGCACAGGGAATAAAAACTACAGAAATGAGGTCATGTTCCTGGATTAGACACACAATGCAAAGGAGGAGAAACTACAAAACGACTCGCAAATCAGTATGAAACTGTATTCATAAAACATTGAATGTTTTTGCATTTTAGATGAATTGTCCTTTGAGACGCAATTCAAATGTGAATTTTAAGAAATTAGGACAAAGCGTCTCATTATCCTCTACAAGAAGAATGAGAATAACTCATCTCCTTGGTGGAAAGAAAAAAAAAACTGCAAAAACACTTGAATCATGCTACTGTAAGACTTCACAATTATTTATAAACGTATAAATCATTTATACCTTACATTACTAAGTCACACACTTATGTGTTTTTCTAAAAAAAATAGGAAATTATGCAGTCGGGGTACTTGTACCTGAAATTACATTTATTTCAATAATGCAAATATTATATTCTTCGAAAATCAGTTACCACATTGCTGGTGTCTTAATCTTAGCCTACTATCAACATAACATTTTCACAGTAAAACAATACAGCGCTATCCAAACTAATAACAGAGATTGGGTTTTGACCTTAAATACACATAAATAGTCATGGGTCATGCCATAAAAAAGCATTAAATGCACACTGAAAAGCAGAATATGGATGTTTTTGTTTTGTAACTTCTCAGAAGTTGAACTTACAGTACACATGCGTAACACAGCAGTGGTGACTCCTGGGAAGGTACATATGGGAGCGCTTGACAAGGGGGTAACTTGATAAATTGTTTTTCTTTTCTCACCCTGCAGTTGTTTCATCACCTCACAAAGCTTTGCTTTGCATATACTATGAAAAACAGCTATTGTAATTAAAAAGGTGGCACGGTTCACCTCTCGGTGCTGGTAAATTGTTAGCAGGGGGATTGGTTGGGGTCTTCGTGGCCTCCACCTCCTCAGGTCTCTGCCTTTGAGACATCTGCGTATATGACAGTGTGAATCAAGCACCCCTGCCACTGAGCACACGTCACCTCCCAAAGTGAAAGGTTTATCGCCTTGGAAACACATCTGTAAGCATCGAGTCTGGCGTGTTAAACATCCAGAATTGGTGTATGGCGTAAATATAGTGCGTTTCTCCTTTAATTACGGCACCAGTTGGTTTGCCTTGTGTTTGTTTCATTTGCTTGGGAAGAGATATTTCACGAATTTAAAAGTTCTTGTGTTGTGACAACACTGGGGAAAAAATAAAGCAGCTTTGAAGCTGTTCGATGAAAGCAAGCGCAGGTGGACAGAATGATTACGAAACCTGATCTCAGGTCTTTTCTTTTGATGTACGTCTGAATCCAGAGGTTTCCACTGTAGCACATCTGTGTCGACCTTGGCCAAAGCTGGCACGGTCCCCTGGCGCATAACCCAGTTAACATGGCACATGACCAAAGAACTGCACAGAAACACACTTCCCTGGAAAACCTCTCAGAGAAACCCGTCTCCTCCCTGGTAGACCAGTTGTCCCCTGTATTTTATTATGTTTTGATTAAATCTGACGAAACGTAATATTTTAATTGAATGTTTAGAGCCAAACCCCTCTGAGCAATAAATTTCTCGCATCTAGCTATCATGTTTCTGTGGTAATTGCATTTGCATAAATGATGTTTGATGGAATTATCATGCAGGTTATATGAGCACAGGATAGACACGGAGAATGCTGGAGAGACAGATGAGACATGCCGAATGAATAAACAAATCAGCTTTTGCCCATTTAAAGGAACAGCAAATCAGTTACCGTTTTAAAGTAGGTGTCATATCCCTTGTTTACAATTCAAGACTCACACAGTTCATTATAAAAATGAGTAACACTTCATTTTAAGGTGTCCTTGTTACACATGTTTACATGTACTTATTATTATAACAACAATAAACTAATAAACTATTACTAAATTCTAAGGTAAACCCTAATCTATATAGTAAATATATGTAGTAAATTAATATTACTTATTACTTAAATGTGTAATTACAAGATAACAAGGACACCTTAAAATAAAGTGTAACCTTAAAATAATGATGTTTCAAATGGTAATAACATAGTAATAAGTGATTATCATATTCAAACACTGTACCATGCTATTTACAGAATACCAAAAATATATATATATAATTATTTTTTTTCAAAGGAGATTCTCATTAGATTATATTTACTGCTTTACACAATATTTCCAAACATAAATACTATAATGTAAATATTTTATATTCAAATCAGCATAAAATAAATACTACATTATTTTACATTACATTGCTAGATTAGCAATGATTTGCTTTTGATAAGTGTTACTGCTCTGACAAATCAATTCAGAACTCTGGCCTTAATCTTAATCTTAATACATATGTGTCAATGCATATATGTATGTATATGTATATATTTATGTGTATATATTTTAATATATTTGAGCTGTTCTATCTCTATAACTGATGCATCTGGGAAACCCTCCATATGCATACACTTACCCTTCCTCTAAAAATAGACCTTATTAAGGGCAAAGTGATTAAATCAGTGAGAGGTTCACGTTGCCGGATTCTTCTGGCCAGGGTCAGCGCCCCAGTTATTTTAAGGACGATGCAATTAGAGCAGTGTTAATTTACAAAGGAAATTCTTCTCCTGTTTAAACACTGGAGTCGTCCATCAACATCAGGTGTATAATTACAATGTATAAGTACTCAGTTTCTGCAGTCATCAGAATACAATAAGTCTCATGCAGGGGCTGCTATTAATGTGCCACTCAAATGCTGACACTGCTCTGGACTAATGCTAGTCGCCCCGTCAAACTTGTAAGTAATGGGATGGGGTAAAGCGATCTACTGTAACACGAAGACCACTTGTGGCATATATACACACTACTTCAAAGATTTCAAGTGGTTGTCAGCTATTGACGGAGGCAGGATTAGAAGACAATATGTGCTTGAAGAAGAATAGAGACGCTACTGGACCTCAAAGGCTGATCTTTATTTCCAAAGAGACACAGGTTCAGTACAGCTTGTCCTAGCTCTCCAATCAGTGTGGAGATAATTTTCCACTGGAGACACGTCCATGGGGGTTTCTTTTTGATTTTTAGACATGTGGAATGGGTTTTAATCTTGGCTTGATGTTCTTTCTACTATGGAACTTGGAGAACTGTTTCTGTCCATAGAGCATAAACCATATTAGACACCATTGAGTTTCATTACATGGATAAAAAAGTTCTGAGACATTTTTCAAATGAGTTCCACAGAAGAAATTCAGACTAGATTGGGACAATAAGAGTGTGTAAACAGAACTGTGCAGTTTTGGGTAAACTAGCCCTTTTCTATAGAAACACTGAATAAAAAATAAATTGGTTATTGCGACTTTTTATTTCAAAGTTCTGACCTTTTCATTTTTCTCAAAATTACTATAAGATAAGATAAGTTATAAACTTGCAGTTGCTAGTTATGAAATCAGAACTGTGTGATATAAACTTGCAATTGCGGGATAAAAAGCACAATTCTAACTTTTTTCACGGAATTGCAAGTTTATATCTTTCAATTCTGACTTTTTTTTTTCTCAGAGTTGTAAGATACTTGCAACTGTGAGTTATAAAGTCCAGTTTTGATGGGAAAAAGACTGTTATGGGTCCCAGTTTATATTCAGTGTCCCCAATACCCGTGTACTTCCATAGTAACTAGATGTGTATGTAGTATGTAACCACAGTGTAAATACACACCGGTACATAGTATCTACAGCTGTAATATTTCTGTAACTTCACACATGTAACAACCCTCAGAATGGTGTGT
>JAUMHE010000014.1:438221-451825 GCA_032359235.1 Enteromius mattozi | reverse complement strand
TATATATATATTCATTTTGAACACAGCTTGTCTATTGAACAATAACTATTTTACAATCAATTTTCTAGTCATAAGCTATGCCTAGGACTCATAGCTCATTTACTTTTTATTATTATTATTATTATTATTATTATTATATGTTTTCTAATTTAAAACATTCACCTTTTCTGCCCTGTTAGAGATTCCACCATCTGGAATGATCGAGTTTCAGGTCACAGGTGCTAATATCAGCTGAACATCCAGATCTGTTGAAATGTCCCGGATGGCTGGAGGAGCTGCAGGATGAAGCTGTTACCATAGGAACCTCCTTGTCCCATGCTGGAATGATCTATGTTCCTGTTCTCTGTACTAAAGCACTACTAAAGTTTCCTGTAAAGAGAACCAGAATGGCCCAATCGAGTTCACCTAAAGCCCAGTCAAAAATCTCCAAATCTCGTTGGGAGTGACAGCTGCCAAACTCACTGGCCAGGTTTGTGGCCAGGTTTTGCTTGAGTTTGTCATGCGGTGTTCATTAGGACACAAATCTCAGCATCAATCTTATTTTACAGCACAATTCAGGTCGGCGGGACACGCTCCATAACATATTGCTCCCAGAAGGTTCTTCTCTTTTGACATCCAGCCCAAATGTAATCCCGCGAGTGTCTTTTTTAATTTCTCATTGATGACATGTCTCTCTGATGACATATGCATCCACTTTTAGATTGCATTCGTCATTATGGCACTAAATAAAAACCAAATGTCTCGGAGACTGCGATAAAATCTATTTTCATGTCTCCAGGAGAGTGTTGTATTACATGGAGGGTTTTTCTCCCCTGCTTGCTTTCTTTCTAGTCTTCCCTCTTTCTTTGGATGTAGTAATGGGATCATTTATACAAATACGGTTTGCTATTAAGCGGCTGGCGGATCAAAGGTAATTACCTGACAGCGCTGGGCCCCAAATGCAGCAGGGCCTGGTCCGTTCAGCCTCCCGTTCCCACGCATTCCTAGCAGAACCGTGGGGTTTATTTGTGAAATGTGGTCAGTGCCTCTGTCAGATGCATTATTTAATCAGGCGGCTGTTTGATTCGGTGATAATTGATTCTGTGTTTTCTTACTCGGTTTAGGCATGAGGCATTCGGACAATAAACAGACTTTTAAAAAAGCTAATATTTTGCAAATCGGGTATTTATTTAAAAAGGCA
This sequence comes from Enteromius mattozi, assembly GCA_032359235.1. NCBI lineage: Eukaryota > Metazoa > Chordata > Actinopteri > Cypriniformes > Cyprinidae > Enteromius > Enteromius mattozi. Next base: position 450,645 of record JAUMHE010000014.1, on the reverse strand, counting down.
AATCCTGCCAAGTGCTTGATTATTTGTATGATCAAAAAGCCATTTTACCACATTGTTTCATTCACCAGCCTTTCATGATGGGCCACATTTAAATAAATATGAAAAAAGGGCCCGACTATAGAAATCACAAACAGATGGGCCGCTCCAGTGAAAATCACACTCTTTAAAACGCCCATGTGCTGGCCAGCACAATATGAATGTGATTTTTAATTGCTAGTGACTGGGACTCGTGGTTTCCTCTCTAGGTGATCTCAATTAAGGCTGTTCAGGAAACAGTGAGGAATTGTGGAAAGAAAAGAGTTTGACTGGTTGGTAGGCGCAGGGTAAGTGCTTAGCGCTAGAGCAACAAAACCTCATTTTGTTTATCTGATTGTAGATTTCTGTTTTTTTTTTTTTTGGGGGGGGGGTTATCATCTAAACCCCAACCACTACAAACAATCAGTCCAGAGATTGAAATCAAATCCCTCACTTTGGAAAAGTTCAAATCCTTTTTTTTTTCTGCAGGTCCAGCATAATTAGAGCTCTCAAGGAGCAAGTTTTCGGGTTTCACAGAGCATTGGCATATTTGTGACAATGAATGTCCACGCTTAAATTAAATCAGAAGGACTTAAAGGACGGAAACCATACAAGTCTATACGAAAGAACCACCGATTTTCAAGCAAATGAACACTTAAGTCATTGCATGAAAGCACACTAACTACAAAGTGTTTGCAAGCTTAAATATAATTTAAAAATAATTATATATTATACATATATTGTGTTTTTATTTTATAAAATATGTAGAATTTGCACATTAAATGTGTATTTTTGCCTTTTTTTTGTTTGTATGATTGTTTTATTATTTTTATTTTATTTATTTATTTATTAGTTGGAGTGTACACTCAAAAAAATGATTCTAGCTGTTTGCTCAGTTTACTTGAATAAAATAAGCTAAACCAACACAAATCTTTAGTTTTTTACACAGTTGTCATTTGCACTCAATTTTACTATGTTAAATGAAATCACAATTGTAAAAAATTATGTTAACTTAAACCATTTGTGTTGGGCCTGCAAAAATAATTTATGTTGCACTGATTGAAACTGAGCAGTGGATTTCTAGTTCCCAGCATGCTTTGCATATGGCTAGATCATGAGAATAAATGTTGAAATTAAACGCTGTTTCATGTGTTTTTAGTAAAAGGAAAGACCTTCTATAGTTTGTTGTTCAGTTATATTTGACATTTAAATGAGTTTGTTAATGTTGATTTTTGAGGTTACCATCATGGTGAAGTGTAGACCTTGTTGTTAAGCTGTTAAGCAAGTGATGAAAACAATTTTTCTTGATCATTACATGTTTGCTGCAGATGTAGTGTTTAGCATGTGATCAAGTATAACTAAACATTAAAAGCTTAAACCCTACCAGGCCTTTCCATGTTCATAAAAAATGCAGAAAACTCAACGAAACTCTGCACATTAGGTTCATTATACATGGCGAAATTAAATGTAGTTAATCTGACCAGAATTTCTCTATTAGGCATGGCAAAAGGAATGACAAGATTACAACAAATCATTTCAAACTGGTTAGATTTTGTTAGAAAAACGCAATTCAATTGGTTGGAAATGTTTTCCATAATTTAGTTACGTTCATTCAACAACTTTTTTTTTTGAGTGTATGGAGATTTTTCTGTATAGCAAAAGTCTATTAATAAATCAAATAAATCAAATATATATAAATATGAAACTGAATAATTTATCAAGAGAAATTTCAAATAATGAAGAAAAAAAATGTTTTCAAAACTTGTATTCTTCTTTGCATTTATAATTGTTTTTCCCATGACTAGTAAGATTCAGCAACATATCCACCCTATCATGTTAAAATAGACATAAAAGAATAAATTTAAACATTATAAACCTTTAAAATTATGTTACTATTAAATTTACTCCGAGAAGATAAATCACACCAATTTTAACCATCTGTGGTAAAGTGTTCATACGGCAACATATAATTATCAATTTTACATAACTCACTTAATATCAGTTGGAATGAAAACGGAAGAAACCCCTATTTTAACATAAGAAACATGCTATTTTATTTAGCCACATGAGATCTGATTTTCATTTTCAGTGACAGGGGTCACTCATATAGAGAAAACACATGCTGAAATTGTCTTCTACATCTTGATTTTAAAGCCAGTTTCTTTGTTTGTGTATATATACACAAGTACTTAACTCTCTCTCTCTCTCTCTCTCTATATATAAAGTGAAGATGAGTTCAGCTTTCAAGAGCAGTATTAAAGAATAAATGCTAATGAGTCACTCAGTTTGAGTATTGTGCTGGACATAAACCCATAAAACAGACTCATTACAGTCAAAGCGAGTCACAGCATTCTGCATGTTGTAACAGCGTTCCAGATGGAGACAGTTCATACTATTGACGTCTCTCCAATCCTCCCTTAAGCATAACTCAATCAAGCCCTGCACTGTCAGGACCCATGAGAGCGAGCGGCTGCATACTAACACGCTGTCCAACAACATTCACTGTACGTTCCCACAGCCCGTGTAAAACACAGCACATGCTCAAGCCATGTTCCCCATGGCACCACATTAATTCACTTTCATGGTTATTTACAGGTCAGGGATGACGTGTAAACGAGCGAGAGTGTGTCTTTAGTCGTGAGGCTGAACTCCAGGCCTGGCTGCATGGTAAATAATGAGCTCCCATGGGTCATAGCTGTGCTGCCCTGGAGTCCATGTCCCCAAACTGCAGGCTCCTCATTACCTCACCAACAACCCATTCAACGGCCTGCTTGGTGCGATTGTTGAGGTAAGCCCAAGCTTAGCAGCTCTGAGGGTAAAGGCTCATAATCCAGCACTAAAAGCCGGTGGTAGACGAGACTGCTTCTGCCATTTTAAAATTTCATTGTGTTACCATCACACCGAGGTACAATATACGGTCTAACAGCACAATTGCCTAATTCCCCCCTTAGCCTATTTCTAAATGGACTGACAGCTTTGCTTGGATGAAAATTTGACAACTGCGACATTTTCCCAAAACTCTTATATTGCATGTGTGGCTGCAAATTTGAATAAACTTAATATGCAAACATTTCTTATGAAAAATGCAATTTAACTCTCAACACAGAATCTATAATAGCATGTGTAACAGAGTAATGTGTAATTTGTATCATTGGTTATCAACATGGGGACCTTGATAATAAAAAACTAACTTATCCTCCAACTAATATGCCCGTAATGATCGTTTGTACAATAGCGGTGAAATACAACCCATCATGTGATTAAGGATTGGTTTAGCTCAGTTTGTGGAGAGATGCAGTATAAAACGAGACGTGATCATGTGATCATGGGTTTGAAGCCAGAGACCGCATGCACTCGTAAAACCCTATAAATCATTATTTTGCACAATTTTTGTAACAGGTAGGTTTAGGGGTGGGTTAGTGTGGTCATTCGTACAAATTAAACCTAGTAAAACATGTTTAATCACCGTGAGATCAGTATAAAAACTCTACACACTGCATTTAAACAAAACATGCATTTTGATCACTTCATGACGCCAGATGCAATACGACACTGTCATTATTTTTACGTCCACTAGAGGGCGCTTACCTTTAAAACGTAAATAAAGGTCGTAATAAGGTACTTGCACAAATGACCTATAGAGTCGTTTTTGTTGGAGGACAGGCTCCATTTTATTTTCCAGTAGGTAAAAAGTAAAGGCTGCAAATGCACTTACATGACTTAATAAAATTGAACAGTTTGCCCACTTTGTAAATATTGGGCATTGCATGAATAAACGACTGAGGATCACATGTTACCAGCCTTTCAAGCTGTTCCGAAGACAATAAAACAAAACAATATGTATTCTAAAATCGGCTCAAAATATCAAACATGCCAAATGCATTTAAATGCATTTATGGAGTCTGTGCCCTTCAGACACTACAAAATATGTCAACTCGTTAACACTTTATTTTGATGGTCCCTTTTGAACAATCTGTTGACAATAAGTAGCTTTGCACCTACATGTCAACTAATTCTCATTAGAATATTAGTACACTCTCTAATTGATATCTGCTAACTCTTTACTGTGATGGTCTCCCAAAAGACGCTCTACTGACTAAGTAACTTTGCAAGTACATATCAACCTATTCTAACCCTAACCCTACCAGTCTACTAATACTCTGCTAGCACTCTACTGAGAGTTAGTAGATATGTAGGTGCAATGTTACTTATACAATGTTACAGTATAGACAATATAGACTGGCTCGGATTTTCATCTGTAATGTTGATTACTTCAGACTGTAAATCTGAGCAAAAGATATGTAGTGTACTTCAGCCTAATAGCACACCTTTCTTTAGTAATGTGATGTAATGTAATGTAATGTAATAAAATAAAATTAATGACTTGATGTAACTTTACAATTTGAGTGAACTATCTCTTTAAGTTTAAGAACAAAGTTGCATTCCAAATGGTGCACTATATACTATGCACTTATACACTTACACACTACTAAAGTATTCATTTATTAATGTACCCATCTGTGATTGTGTATGAATTTTATTAGTCTGACATTTTTTTTTTTTTTTTGCTAATTAAGTATATTATGCACATATTTATAGTGTACTTTTCAGTGTAAACACACAATACTTATGCTACAAAATTGGCACACATTAGTGCATATGTATACAAATTGGAATGCACCTCTAGTAAAACTTGCCTTAGCAAATCTCAACTGCTTAATTGTTACAAAATGTAAACTATAATCATATAGCAATGTATTAACTAGTATGCATATTAATAGCATAGTGGCTGTTTATTAGTACTGAATAAGCACATATTAATACCTTATTCAGCATATTTTAGATCCCTTAATCCACCATACCTAAACTTAACAACTACCTTACAAACTAGGAGTTTATTGAGGCAAAAGTTATAGTTAATAGTTTGTTAATAGTTAGAATTACACTACATTCATATACACTACATCTAACTTTACCTATAGATTTAGATAGGGAACGTTGTTCTCTATTAACAACAGGCATCCTTTAGCATGCATATTACTAGCATGTTGGCTATTTATTAGTACTTATAATAGTACGTGTGTAGGGTGATGTACTACATAGCAAATCTCAAAAGCTTTATTGCTCATTGCAAAATGTAAAGTGTATTATGACCCAGCTCTAATCTGCTAATGCAACTCTAAGGCATGAAGATGTTAAGATATCATAAACATTTACAATATGATTTTCTGTAAAGCTGCTTTGAAAGGATGTGTATTGTGAAAAGCACTATACAAACAAATTTGACTTGACAAAGTGTGTGTGTGCGTCTGTGAGTGTGTGTGTTCAGACATGTGCATGTATGTATGTGTGTGTGTATAGGACAGTTAAAGATGCATTTGTTTTGCTGCCAAAGCATTCCTGGTCCTTGTGAGAAGAAAAAAACGTGGTTCTGCAACACCTGAATGCAATTCCTAAGATTGCAGATGATATAAGCAGAACATTTTCATGCCAGTGGAAATGTGAGCTCTCACCAGCTGGCTTGGCCAGACCTTAGCCTCCAAATTCTATCCATCTGTTAGCTGACTCCCATGCTGCACTTCAAGGGCTCCTTCTGGGAAGTGTGGGACACTGTGAAGAGCAGCAGAGAGGCCAGCCTGATCTGGTTTTGATCTGGACTAAAGGAAAAGAGAGAGAGCCCAACTTTGGCGATGCACGGCCCCATCGCTTCATGCATGCAGCCTGAAGTCATATCAGAATTATCGTCTTTATGTGATGAGCGCACATGAACCGCAATGTCATAATTACACTGCTTTCAAGTCCTCCTGGGAAGTTCCTACTTAGGAGTTCGGAAGCTGTAATTATGATGTGATGTAAGTTCAAGTGATTTTGGTCAGAATACAATGGACTTGCTGTGCAATTTAATTTTTCTTTCTCTTTTTCACTTCCTGCCAAACACAGGTCACTTTTTTGTGCTAATTCAACATAATAAAAAGCAAGTGGTGCACATTAGATATCTAGCTGATTCCTTTTGTGCTACCTATCACCTCATGGCTGAATGAGCTCTATCTGTGTATTGTTCATCAATAAATATGCAAATAATATTGTATTTCACTCACCAAATGAGCATGCTTTGTTCTCAGTATTGTTGCATCAACCCTAAAAGCAGTAAGTAAATGAAATTACCAAACATTTTATTTGACCACAATCACTTCAGTGCTCGTCATTATTGTAATAAGACTTCCAGTCTCATAATTAGCATAGTAAAGACCAGTAAAGATTGATAAACACTGTGACTCTGTGATGCTCTTTCGGTCTGTGGCTCCTTCACCTCGAGAGGCCACAGCAGGTGTAGAGAAGGTCAGAGACCTCTGGTTCGCCACGGAAGAAGACATTTGTTCTACGGCAGCTGCAGGAAGACAATGCAGATGTTTAAACACACAAGATAAACAGGCATTTCACCATAACTGACTTTCATGTCATTATCAGTTTCAGCTGAATTTCTGTATGTTGCTGCTATATTGGAGAGTCCAATATTGTTGCGGTGCCATGGTACTGAATTATTAACATATCACAGTATTTTCAGAGTTTGTAGTTACCATGGTATCATGCTGAACAGGTAAGTAATGAAACATTCAAATTAGCAGTATAGAGGAAGTTTTTTTTTGTTGTTTGTTTGTTTGCTTGTCTGACTGTATGTGTTTATTTCAACACCAATTAAATTATATAATTAGTAATATTACAGCAAGGATTAATTAAATGTATCAAAAGAGAGAGTTAAGATTGTCCTACTTCGTTACACTTTATTTTGATTGTCCACTTTTCACATTCTACTAACTATAAGTAACTCTGTAACTACATGTCTACTACATGTCAACTAATTATCATTAATTTGTAACTACATGTCTGCTAACTCTCAGAGTAGACTGTTAGGGTAGGTTTAGGCTTAGTAGAAAAACTTGGTACTTCCAAAGTATCTGATAGTCAGTATGTAGTATGTTGTGGACCCATCAAAATAAAGTGTTAGAAGATAGTAAGCAGACAGTCTATTAATACTCTAATGACTGCTAGCTGGCTTGTAGTTAAAAAGTTATTGTTAGTAAAATGTCTACAGTTGACTATTGAAATAAAGTATTACAGTATCTCATATTGTTACAAAAAATCAATTTGAAATAAATTCTGTACTTTTAAAATGTCATCAAAGAATCCTATAAAAATGTGTCCTTGTTATAGCGTAATTATACATTATACATTTAAGTCATGGCCTAATGGATAGGGAGTTGGACTTGTAACCCAAAGGTCACAGGTTTGAGTCCCAGGTCCGGCAGGGATTGTGGGTGGTCCCGGCTGCAGCAATGGCTGCCCACTGCTCCGGGTGTGTGTTCATGGTGTGTTTGTGTGTATGGTTGATCACTGCTGTGTGTGTGCACTTGGATGGGTTAAATGCAGAGCACAAATTCCTAGTATGAGAAAAGTGTAAAGTGTAACAAGGGCACCTTAAATAAAGTGTTACCCAATATTTTTAATGAAATATAAAAGAAAATAATATATAATTCAATCAATAAAGAAATAAGATAGATAGATGGAATATTATTGTCATGGGTGTGTGGTGCAGGAATGCACAAAGGCAGATTTGAATTCACGAAATGACAAATCTTTAATTCTCCAGACAGGCAAATGTACAGGCAGGGTAGTTAAAAACACATATCGGTAACCTTGAGGACCAACAATCAAAGACATAACAGAACAGGCTTTATACACAGGAAAACACTCAGGGAGAACTGAAAGCAGGTGAGGAGCACAGGTGGAGACGAGTTAAACTGATTAAACTAAACAAGAACCGGAACATGACCAAAATAGGAAAACCATGAAGACACAAAACGAAACCAAAACCAAACAGACAGTAAACATGACAATTATAGATAAAGGTTTTACAATATTTCACAGTTTTTTTGATCAAATAGTAAAGAGTTAATATTCCTTTAAGTTAATCCGCACACAAGAAATGAAAGGTCAATACACACAAAATGCAAAACGTTTTACATCTCTTACAAAATAAAGCACTGCATTCAAAATATCACATGCACATCTCAAAAGCAAACACCATAATGTTAATTCCTGTTAGGTTTTTATGTGTTACATAGAGAATTGTGTGTTCAGCAAAAAGTGTTTTATGAAAGCCTCAGAATGTCAGAATTAGTGTATGATTTTGCAGATTTGGTGTGTGCTTCTGGTGTTTGAGTGTCAGGTTTCAGAAAGTGTGTGACAAGTAAAGATCTTGTGTTTTACAAGCAGTTGTAAAAAATAAATAAATACATTTTGCATACTGGGTTACATACTAATACAAATAGTACTATCTGAACATATGTAGCCACTGTTTGGTGGAACATATTCCTCTGAATGTACAGTATTAAACTCATGCAAGGCAGAGAACAGGAAGTGTTATGTGAGGACATGAAGATGTTCCATTCATCCATTATAATAATAATAATGCTCTCTCTCTTTTGCTGTAATCTCATTTGTGGCGTCTGGCTGGTTCTATGTGTCAGACCTCAACAAAGCCCACTGTTTCCTTTAGATTAATTGCAGAATGAGAATTCGCCATGAATGAACATTTCTTTCCTGACCTGGTGCTGGAGTCAGTCAATGACGCAGCCCATGTGTGTTGGGTTGTACAGTTTTGTGAGAAGCAGCAGAGGCGGCTTCTGTACGAACCGCGGCTGTGCTCTGGAGGCGTGACGGTGGAAGAAATGTCAATGCATTCATGATCTTGCAGTGCACACATGCACACAGACTCCACCTGTGTAGGGACACACTGTGTGCTTCATTCCAAATCATCACAAGTCATTTATCTTGACACTGTTACATGGAGTAAGTATACCATGAAAAATGATGCCCATGGAACAGAGCCCTACAGATCTAAAACTGTGTATTCAGAGCCAACGAGTTCACTTCTTCATTGAAGTGCAACACAACACAACACAAAGCAACAAAATCACATCCAATCGCAGCATATTTTAAGTTTTAAATCTCAAGGTGCACAGTGTATTAATATATTATCTCTCAAAATAAATTTTCCACTCTGAATCACTGAAACGAGTCATTTTTAAATTGAATCCTTTGTCGTTTCATGTTGACATCAACTCAAACATTAGCATATTCCCATCCACTTGTTCTTTTCACGTTGGTTTGAATGAAGACGCAAATTCATTCTTCACCAGTAGGTGCTGCTTTTGGAGCATTAAAATAGCTGTTTCCCCAGTAACGACTGTATACAAAGTAGCACTGCACTCACAAACACTGCTTTATGAGGCATTACAGGCATGATGAAATGAGAAAGAGACAAGAGTATAAAGTATAAATGCAAAGTTGAGACATAATTGCTTTTTTCACATTACGTTAATGAGAATTTATTTTTGCATTATGATAATGAGTATTGCTGGGGGAAATTGCCTAATTATCATAAAAATAATGCTACATTGAAAAAGTAATGAGATATAATTTTAACTGTATTTATACTTAAATAGAAATGTTAAAAAAAGTTTTTTTTTAATATCATATTCTTGCTAAATTTCATACAACTCATATCAAATATATTCTTATTTGTGCATAAATTGTGACAAAATTATCTTTTTATCTGAAATCCAGTTCAGCCTTACCTGCAGTTATTATTTGTTTAGATGATCTAATTAACTTAAGACTATATGTTCGCTATAAACAATGTTTGTCAGGTAATCTGTACAGAACATGATACAATCTAAATTAATTTTGAAAAGTTTATTTGATATAGCTGAATAAATGTTTGGTAATATATATGGTAATAAATGGCATGCCAATGGCATGAGTTTAGAGCGAGACTATCTGTCTGTTGTATGAACCGCGAAAACTGAGGGGCACAATCGTTAGGCCTCGTTCATGAAACACAAGATGAATAAATTTAAGTGTAAATCATTAATAAATACATTAGTAACTGTTTTACACAACCCAGGCTCATTGGAAATGTGTGACTGTGACTATACATTTCAGCAAAAATTCAACATACTCAACTCTATTTATTCCTTTTCTCAAAAATTCTTATTACAGAATCAGATTACTGATTTATAAAGACGTATTGTGCAATGCACAGCACTAAGAGTCACAACACTCTGTAACAGAGCTCAAAGCCTCATAAAAGGAAGATATGTGTTGCAGCAGCAAATGTGTTTTTATCTCATGTTTGCTTTTGCTCACAAATGAAATAGAGCTTTAAACTTTTAGCAACACTCCCCAGACATTCTCTGGACATTTTAGTTTCAAACATACCACAAACAATTCAATATAGTTTTGCGAAACAGGCCTGTTTTTGTTTACTCTGTTTAGTAAAACCACAAAACAATGGACACACAACATAAATAACAACAACGGAGGAAAAAATATATATTGCATATATATATAGTGCATTTTGTAGATGTATCACTTGAAAAGTGCAGCAAAATACACCAAGAGCAACGTATTTGAGGTTTTGCAGGAATGCAGTCAGAGTCACATATTTCCCATCAGCCCTTCTTTTTTTGTGTGTGTGTAAATGTGAATATTATAAATTTACACAGATATTCGTTCTGCCCGTGTTTCATAAATGAGGTCCATTAATTTTACAATCGGCTTGATGCAGCAGAAATTACACACTTCTCCTTTAACGTAACAACTGCAACGTATTTGATTTTTACAGTGTTTCTAAACCTAATCGCACACAATAATCCATGTAAAGTGTGGTGAACACAGTGCAGATATACAGTCTCTCTCACAGAGTGTGTGTGTGTGTGTGAGTGTGAGTGGACAGTGGCAGTGCGAGGTGGATTCCAGTGCACTCAGGGGAGCAGTTAGAGCAGTCACGCTCTCTCACAGCACCGCTGAAGCGCTCCCACTGTCTGTTTCACATTAAAGTTTACTCACATAGGACCAGAAGGCACTGCTTTATGAAGGTATAAATTACCCACATAATTACACCATATGTAGCTCTCCCAAAACAACGACAGGCTCAGATGAATATTAAACACCCTTCCAGCCTACTGAAAGATGGATACACTGTCTGCGTTCGCATGTTCATTATATCCAGGCCCATATACGTGCGTCATAAACAATGCATCATTGGTTCTGCGGTATTATATCTTATCTTAATTTACTATGTTTCATGAATCAGTAGGCTTTCATGTAAACATTACATAGGGTGGAACAAAGGCCACCCTTCTGCCGTGCTGATATAAACAATATGATTTAACATACACATTACGAGTGACGAGTGATTGAGGTTTCAGTTTAATACAGAATCTGTGAGCATCACTCAACGGAGTTCGGGCTTTAGCTTGTTCGTGTTTGGATTGGGATTCTGAATCCAAATTTCCCAGCCAATGGAATAACAGTGTTTTTTAAACAGAGTAATATTGAGGAAATAACACAGCCTTTTAGCTGAAAAGTGGAGCTATAAATAATATGATGTAAGCCTAGGAGAAGCCGTAGAAATATGAATGGGAGAAATCTCAACATTGAAAAATCGAAAAAAACTGAATTGAAAATTGAAACTGCCTTTTTGAACCAGGACAATTTTTCTTTTCTTTTGTTTTATTTTATTAATTTTTGTTTGATAAAGAGTGAAATCAGTTTTGTTTTGTTTTTTGGTAACACTTTATTTTAGGGTCTCTTAACTAGTTGCTTATTAGCATGCATATCCCTAGAATATTAGCCATTTATTAGTTGTAATTAAGCACATATTAATGCCTTATTCTACATATCCTTATTCCAAATGCCTAATTCTACCCAATACCTAAACTTAACAACTAGCTCTTAATAAGCAGCAAATTAGGAATTTATTGATGTGAAAAAAAAAGTTTTTAAAGACACATTCTATGATTCTATGAAAACAACTGTAATACTGATTAAGGAAGTGTTTTTTTTGTTTGTTTGTTTGTTTTTGCAGTATATGCCTCTCTCTTCTTCCTCTCTTTGCTCATGTCTGTCTCTCTGTTGAGATGCATTTGAGCTGGCCTGCTGGTAGGGTCATTAGTTAACATCAAAGAGGCAGATGACGGCCTCCTGTGAGGTGCGGAGAAAGAGCAGAGATTGATTACAGGCACGATTAGCATGAGCAGCACCTTTAAAGGAGCCCAGCCAGGCAAGAGGAGCAGAGAAGCTAAAGCTAAACTCAGTCACTTCAACCCATTAGCAGCAACAAGAGGGTGCTGTAAAATTCTTGCTGATCTAAGAACAGATTGATTGATTTTTATTTTTATTTTTATTTATTTTATTTGTTTTTTTTAAGTTGCTAATAAACATCAATTGGGTGTTTCTGCAAATATGGTCACTTTTTACACTGCAGATAACGGTTTCACTTTATTTTGATGGTCCCTTTAACGTATTCTGTTGATTATAAGTAACATTGCACCTACATATCTAC
>JAUMHE010000014.1:406554-418781 GCA_032359235.1 Enteromius mattozi | reverse complement strand
AAGGGTCTCACCTCAGTCGTGGTATTGAAGGTGGAGAGAGTGCTGGGAATTCACTCCCCCCACCCACAATCCCTGCCAGACCTGGGACCCGAACCCACGACCTTTGGGTTACAAGTCCAACTCCCTATCCATTAGGCCACGACTGCCCATCATTAAGTGTGCTGGAAATTACGTGTGCCCAACTAAGCCAGCCAGCTAAACCCAACTAACCACTTCCGACATGAAAGCATGGGATAGGAAAAGCAACGTCCTTCTAGGAGCTTGACAACAACAGAAAGTTCTGATTTACCTGTCCCTGGGGAACCTCATCCTTTTTATCTCTGTCCATCATAGGGATGGGCTGCATTCCAATCTTCTTCATTTCATCCCCCTATCATTAGAAACCAGATGAACAATTTTACTCAGTGTCCTTCAGAGGTCTGGCCTGCAATTTGACATACCGCTCAAAACAATACAAGGACTTTACTTTATTACATAATATTATTACAACAAAAAGATTCATGCTTGGCTTACAATGATTAAAGCTTACCTCAGCCCAGAACTCAGCATAGATGTCATTGGCCGTGAGTCGTGTGACGGGCCACAGTTTGGTCACAGAGCAGAGATCACAGGACGTCATCATCAGACCGATCACACGGTCCCTGCGGAGGACAAATAATCAACCAGCAATTCATCAACGGGATCAGATCAGGCTGTGAATTACGTACACAAATTAATGAATAAATAAATTAATGAATTATTTGAATAAAGCATAAAAAATGTATTTTGTAAGAAACTTATACATAGAGCTTTTAATTTATGGTAATTTAGTTTAGTAATGTCTGGATGTATTATGATACAGAGATTTTTTGAAGAAATGTGCTTAATATTAAAAGCAAATATTGAAAATAATCATTATTAAAAATAATGTCACAATGCAAAAACAAAAAGAACAATTACATTGTAAGAAAAACATAAAAAGGGGGGGGGATTGTGATTTTTTTCAGGGAAAAATGTAACCTGGATATATTTTCTTTGTAGTATTTTAAAGTTGAAAGCAGCTAAGCCTAAACATTTACCCTAAGTGCATGCATTTTATTAATATTACTCAGAACTTGTGCAATTACACATAGACAATCTCAATAAACAGTTTTTGTGATTCATTCAAGCAGTACAGTATGTACTTCTGTTCAAACACAGCCTTTGACATGTTTTCAGTGGCTCCCTGAAAATATCTCTGAAGTTGAGGTAAGATTTACAGGAGTTCTGTGATGATGGAGGTGAACTATGACCTCTGACCTGTGAGCACGGTTGTTCAGGTCCAGCGCTCCTGTGGCTAGAAGTTCAGCCAGTTGCTTGCGGTTGCCAAAGTACAAGGCGAGGTCTGTAGCGATGATGGCCTTCCTGATGATCTCCAGCACCTGCTCATACTCACTGGAAGTCAGGTTGGAGAAAATATTGTGCCCTTCCAGCTATGGGAAAAAAAGAGATCAATAAAAAAGCAAAAGCTCCACTTATGGGCCGTCTGGCTCTGCTGGAGAGTTGCAGCAAAGCCGAAGCAGCATCCAAGAGATGGCTGACAACCAACTCACTCTGTTTAAGATGGGAAATTTCTTAAAAATGGGAATTAGACAAAAAGAAACATTAGATCACAAGTCTTTTTTTGTGCTTGAAATAAAGTGATTTTGGGGGCATGTTTGCATTGATACCTGATTTGTAAATTAATGGCACTACCACGTGAATGTTTCCTTGTATCTCAGCTTCTGTCAATATGGCCTTTAAAGACAATGTGAACCTTTCTGAACGCAAGGAACTACAGGCATAAACATTATTTTTGGTCAATTTTATGTAGACTATTTGGATTTTTAAAAACTCTGTTTCAGACTAGTGGAAAGAAAACATCAAAAATACACTTTTAAATGTATTTCATTTAAAGTTACTTCATTCATGTTATCCATTTACGTCTCTAAATTTTAATTACAATAGGTAATTTTCTTATACATTTGGTGTGTGTAATTGACTATCTATATCTAAATTTATATTTATATTTTGATATTATGACTGGTCTTACAGAATGGTCTATTCATATATAGTTGATTTTGTGATTTGATATAAGTGATTTTATAAAAAAAAACAACAAAAAAAAGGATGACCTTTTTTTCTGGCTGTTGAAAATATTGCCTGATTTAGTGAGTGATAGAAGATACATCCGGAATCCCCTCTGCAAAAACCATTGGCATAACATATTACTTCTAAATTTCCAAGAGAATATCTCAGTTGCTTTTTCAAATAAGTAATGCAAGTTACTTTGTTTTCCCGTTTATTTATTGACTTATTTATTTGACTGTCTCCGTCTTCAGATAAAACTGGGATTGAGCCACCTCCTTTAGACTGAAGCTTATTAATTTAACTTTTGGTGTGAAAGGGCCTTTAAAGTTGGCAAAAATATAACTTTTGGCTTTTTTAAAATTACAAATAAATAAGCAAGCCCAGCTAAGGTGACAAAAGTAACACAAAAATAACATAATGCATTGCTTTCCATAGAAAAGTAACTAAGTAAGGTAGTTACTTTTTACGGAGTAACACAATATTGTAATGCATTACTTTGAAAAGAAACTTTCCCCAACACTAAACTCAATATATGCCAACCAATTGAACCATTAATTTTGAAACTGGCTTTATCCAGTGTTCTGATTTCTGTTCTTGAAATTTATTCAAATGAGTGCATTTTTACTTACTGTATAATGCCTTAATTACATATTTAAAGACAACATTTAAGAAATCTTGCAATACAAAAATGTTTGAATTTTTAATCAGTCAACTGGGAATGTGATGTCTTTTAAAAAAAAAAAAATAAATAAAATAAAATAAAATAAAATAAAATAAAACAAAATTAATTAAATTAAATTAAATTAAATTAAATTAAATTAAACAAAACAAAACATTATTCACCTAGGTTGAGCAATAACATTTAGCAAGGACTATAGCTTTGAACAACAGGCACTGAAATTATATATATGCACATGTTCATGCCCTATAACAGGTGGGTGTAACTGACCACATTTAGGGTGTACTGAGCTGGCGCAGTGTGTAGGAGCTTTACCTGCAGGATGGACACCGTCTGTGAAAAGTGATGCTGTTCCATGGTAGAAGTGGAATACAGGGCGGCCAGCGGATGGTCAAACTTCTGTAGATAACTGTTACTGTATCCACGGTGGTCCAGGTCATGACATAAGCAGGCAATCAGCAAGCCTTTCCTCTGTGTGAGAAGACGAAGTAAGTCACACTATGGAGCAAATGACTTCTGTTAACTAAATTTTTCAGTGACACTAAAGGACCGGACCACACCAAGAATAATAACGACAAAGATAACAATGTTAATGGCACACTTTATTTTAAAGACCTTGTGAAGTCAATTTTGAGAATTGTTGAGAAATGTTACAAATGCATTGCTGAAACATGTTACAAAGACTGTGAACTACATGATACTTAACGGTGGAGATATACCGTTAAACAGTTTTTCACCATTTTCGTGAGCAGGATTTATTAGGCGGGTCTAAATCGGAAGCTTGGTGATGCAATGAAGCCACCTGCCCCACCGGCAAAACTATAAGAGCTGTGTTGGACTTGAAGCAGCACTGACTGCACAGACTGATCTCTGTGTGACATCAGTACAGTGAGAGCTATAGAGAGCAGACGCTCATTATGCCTTGAATTGCTCTCGCGGTACTTTGATGTCAAACACTGATCGTCCTGCACAGTGCTGCTTCAAGTCGAACACACACATAATAACTAGAGCACGTAAGCATCAGTGGTTCATCCATTCAATCATGAGTTACTGTCATTACCGTTAGATACTACAGCCTACAGTTTGCTATCTAGCTATGCCTTCGTCATGTTACGTGGTTGCTATAATTTGCAAAACAACTGAGCTTGGTCTCCTTATTTAAATCAAGCTGCTTAAGGAAGACAGTTGAGAGCGACGGCAGCTTTGCCGTAGTGGGAGTGGTTTCAGTGCCGCGAGCGGACACGCCCCCAGAGAGGATGGCTTATTTTTTCAAGATTTTGATACCTTATTTTGTTTACTTTACTTTTTTTTACCATTCAAATTTGGCTGGGTGGTTAATAACACATTTTATCTGTGGTGTGACAAGCTCAGAACAAACATTTAATATTGACTTTACACGGACTTTAAGGTCCAAATCTCACCGATAGCAAACTATTAGCTATGACTTTTGCTTCAATAAACTCATATTTGTTCATATTGTGCCATAAAGGTGAAATACAGGTTTACACATGGTCAGCCAGCAAAATAAACTTCTCTTAAATGTAATGAGTACCCCTCAAAAATTGAGCAATGAAATTTAGTAACATAGAATGAATTTATTAAGTGTATTAAGTGTATCGATTACTATAGTTAACCTTCTGTTAGAATCTCGTAGGTGAAATAACTAACTTTTGTAAGTTCACTGCAAATGCTAATGTGAGAATGAGACTGACCTCAAGCTCAGTGAAGATCCCAGTGGTTTTTTGCAGGATGGCATACATGCAGTGTGCCACCGTCACAGCATGCTTCCAGTTGTGATATGGAACTCGTCTGTAATTTTTCCGCACTGACATAGTGAAGCGACACAGTTTCTCCAGTTCAAAGCTTTAATAACAAAAAGAAGTGTTATCGCACATCTTTGCCTTCACAAAGCAGTGCTGTACATGAGTGTTTCTTCATCATTGGGAACAATCCAAATGATTGATTTTTATGAAGACAATAGATTTAATCTTATTGTTATATGAAGGTTATTTTTATTACTTAAATGCCTTTTATGTATATATTTTATTGTTAAACCCTGGTGCCTGACCTAGTCCTTAAATATGAAAATCATTATAAAATATAAATGACAACATCATCATATTATCATATTACAAGCAAATTAAACAGTTATAGTAATTATTAAAATTTATTTGTATGCAAATTATTTCCCGAACATTTACAACACCGACAATTTTGCCCAAATTAAAGATTTTAGTTAATTTACTAAAATTTTAAAAAAAACTTTAAAAGTCTGCTTTATCTTGTTTGCATTTAGGATAACATGCTCTCATGCTCTCATAATTTCTCTTCCTGGTTCAGGATATGTTGTGACAAAACAAACAGCTCTTACAAATCAATTATTCTTACCTGGTTTTTCCACATGAATTGTGAACCATGTATACAAATATTGCAGGCCACAGTTCCTCAAAAGGAGCGATGTCAAAGTGAAACCTTACACAGAAATATGACACAGTTTGTTTGCAATTCAAATCTGCACCGATGAAATATGACCCAAAAATGTGTTACATCCTGATTGCAACTGTATCAACCTATATCATGTCCACGTGTCCACACAAAAAAATAATGCCAAACCAATGCACATGTTTAGTTTTATGGAACGAAAAAAAAAAAAAAAAAATTATAATAAATATATGGTATTAAAACCACTGCATCTACAGTAAAAAAAAAAACCTCAAAAAGCAACATGAGGCTGTTTACTTTTTTGCTTTTAAAAACAAGTAGTTCATTCACCTAACTGTAACAAACAATGCTAATGCTTTAATGCAAAATGAAACAACCACTAAGTAACAATATTACTGAAATGTAACAGTGTAATGTAACAGCGATCTTCGATGCACAAGAGTGTAAACTCACAGTTCGATCTCTTTGTATATGGCTGAAGGGAGGGAGAGTTGTGTGAGAGTCTTCCACTCCTCTGACGTGCAGATGCTGTGGTACGAAAGCTTCTCCATCGTCACCCGGTAAATGCACTCTGAATGTCTAATCCGGTGATACATCTGCACACAAACATCCATGTGTCTACGCAGATGCAAAATATGCATGCAAAATAGTCTAACCCTTTGAAAATAACATGGTTGTATTTATCTAAAAATCTGTTCCTTCTGTCTATTTAGTGTTAACCATTCATGTTCAGGTACCATAAAGTAGTAGCATCATAACTAAAGCATATTCTTCCTTCACTCTACCTCATATAAATCAGTAAAAAAGTAAATAAATCACTGGCAAAATGTGATTTGTAAATTCTGTCTAAATATAAATCTCATCAGCGGATGGCAGCAGAGCACACGTGATCTCTTATATATTAACAATCCTCAATAATTAAAAAAAAAAAGCTGCTATGTGAGGAGACTCGTGTGTGATCACAGTGTTGCCAGATTGGGCTGACATCTTCCAGGCTAAAAGCTCCAAAACCCACCCTCTCCCTAAAACACACACCTAAAACATTACATTGCATTTTGTTTGTTAACAATTTAAAAAATTCCAAACTCATCCCAAATGTTGTTCATCCGCCCAAGCTAATTTTGACCCTCAAATTCAAATTCAAAACCACCTAATTGGGCACAAATCCACCCACTCTGGCAACACTGTGTGCCCCCACAGAGGACCAAGTGGCTGAAATCTTTGGTAGACAGTCCTTAGCCTGTTTCCTCCAAACATAACTGTTCTCTAAGTGTTATAACTGCCAGAAGATGTTTTATTAGACTCCAGGTCTGCACACTTACATTTGCACAGTGTAAGGCCAAAGCACAGAAGACAGCAAACATCTTAAAGTTGTTCTCATCAGTTTTAGTGAAGGCACTTCCTCCCAGCTTGTTCACCATTTGTACAACACCAATCACAGTCCCGCGGCTGACTATGGGCATGCACAGAATATTCCGCGTCGTGTAGCCAGTGTAGAGATCTACTTCTCTGAAAAAAGCAGAACAGACAAAAAGATAAATGTGCGCACACACACACACACACACACACACACACACAGATGAACAACCAGAGTGTTTGTATATGATTGAGCTAGGGATTGAGTTAAACACACAACAGTTTCAAGTGTTGGCTCATCTAGGCTTAACATAATCATCTTATTGCAGATTTACTGTACACAAATCCAGAAGGCCCTTTTATCTGACATGCCCACCTTAACACCTACAGACCACTGTGTGTCCACATGTCCAACTCAACAACACACCCATCTGCTTGCTCAATCCCACCAAACGTTTTCTTTTTCTCGCTTTTCCAATTTTTATTTTTAATATAAATCAACAAACAATACTGTGATGAATACATATTTTGAAATAATATATTATTACTTTAATATTAGTGTAATGAGAATTAATTTTTTAAAATCATGGTATAATTATTTGTGCTTTAATTTTTACTGACTGTTACTTTCTTTCTGTCTTTTAATTTTGGATTCAAATATGGTTTGTTCCATGACACTGTAACGTTAAAAGTTACCTGTTGAATTTATTACCTGTTGAAACGGGGGTCTGCATAGGCATCCGGAATATTCAAAACTTCTCCTGTTCTCGCCACCTGACCTGCTATTCCTTTCTCTATAGAAAACCTGGGGGTGAGTGTTTAAGATCAGTTACCAATGTATGAAATATTATTAAAATCAGATATTCTAGGTTTAAAATTACGTCTGGGTCACATTTATCTCTTCATGCTGTCAAACGATTAATCGTAAGTAAACGCATCCAAAATAAAAGTTTTTGTTTACATAATATAATATACATGTGTGTTCTGTATATATATATATATATATATATATATATATAATACACACAATTAAATGTATATATTTATATGTTTATATATTAAATACAATTCTACCAATATGAGGTATAAATATACAATTATTATTCACAAAAATCATCTTTTTTTTCTAATTAATAAAATCGTTTTACAGTTAAAGAGGAGAGTGCTTAAAGGAATAGTTCACCCAAAATTACCCCATATTTTCACTCCGAAGCCTTCCAAGGTATGACTTTCTTCTTTCAGATGAACACAGTCAGTTTTGGCAAAGTGGGTAAAAAGGTGCCCATTATTTTGAGGCTCCGTAAATCGGACATATCTAAAACTAACCTATACACCTTTGGGGGGTTATCACCTGTCCTCTGAAGCAGATCGATAGGTTTTTGTAACTAAAATATTTCTAGTTCTATGCTTCTTGGCTGACCTATGATTCAACGTATGATGCAACTTACGCCATACTGTACATTGTACATCAAGTCAGAAGCCGGAACTCTGAGCTCAGTCAGTCATTTACGTTATAATTTAAAACTAGAAATATTTTTTGTTACAAAAACCCATTGATCTGCTTCAGAGGACATGTGATAAACCCCCAAAAGCGTATATGTTAGTTTTATGACACACTTGCGGATATATCCGATTTACGGTGCCCCAGAAAATAATGGACACTTTCCACGAGCATTACAGAGCTTGGAATAGCCAGGATACATTTTTAAATAACTCTGACTTTGTTCGTCTAAAAGAAGAAAGTCATTTACACATAGGATGGCTTAGGGGTCAGTAAAATATGGGGTAATTTTCATTTTTGGGTGAACTACTTCTTTAATTGTCTCGAAAATTGTAATAGAGTGCAACATGATCCTAAAATAGGTATCATTTTCTTTATGGGAAATATAATGTATTTATCTAACTTTTGATTTTGAGCTGAAATTTGAGCATGACATGTTCTTGACATGCTTCTCAAGGTTTCCATATAGATTTGGTGAAGCAATAAACTACATCTTATAAAGAGAGTGTGTTGTACGACCTGCTGTACTACATTTACTTGTACTCATTAATTCAATTTGGAATTATGTGACTTTGTGTAATTGAAATTTAAGAAAGAAAATAAACAAAAAAATACATAAATAAATAATTAAGTCAGCTGGTAGTTCACAAGCATGTGAAGACTTAAGTATGACTCAAATAGTGATTTCTGGATGCTCACCTAATTTCTTTGGTTTTCCTAAAGACAGGTTTCCCTTCATTCTCTTCCCCGATATCAAACAGGTCAGAGTACAGCTCTTTGTTATTGTGATCTACCTGGAAGAGCGCACATCTGTCTGCATTAACCAGGTTTTTTGCATATATCTGAAAAACAAATAAACAAGTATTTACTTAATTACAATTTCCCAAGACAGAATGCAACATGTTTGTTAAGGAATTCACTTAAAACAGGTTACTACACAAGTGTGCAGAATTAGTTTTGTTATGTACGTTAATAAGGTGCTAACAGTCAACCACTACATGTGTCTGTAAGAGACTGGCAACTGAGGAACTTCTCCTTGGATTTCACAACCTGGTGGCACATTGTGTCTTTTCCCCTCTAAGATAAACTTCTGCTTTATCAAACTGCTGATGAGTGAGAAATCTAGTCAAACTAAGTAAGACATGCTATTCATTTAACTATTTAAATATTCCCTCTATTTTTGGAAGTATGCGCAAAGTCTGCCTGAATCCCTGAGACGGACACCAAGAGCTCAGAGAGATGCTGGAGCAGTGTCAGACTGACTTTTTGTCCTCTCCCTGACCTATTTGCATCACTTCCTGTGCTGCTTTGCTCAACAGGAAGAAGGGGACAGAGACATGAGAGAGCCAGAGATCTGATACTTTGAGCGTATGAATATTTGTGCTTGTGTGAGCGAGATCTGGAGAATGCAAACATGTACGTAAATGAGAAAAATAATATTTAACAACAAGCCCAAGGCTGGTGGGGTGAGCACAGAACATGGCAAACAAATGACAGAAGGTCTTTCATTGCACACATTTCTCTGGCGTTGATGGTGACACAGATGAGCGACAGAAGAACAGCATGTTTGTGCTCATGACCAAGCATGTGACCTTACTGAGAGAAGGAGAACCTACTCACCATGATATGTTCAAGTAGAGAATCTATTGCCACTATGTTGTCAAAGTACGTTCTGTTTAAAATTGAAAAGGAGGGAAAGACCTGTCATTTTAAAAGGATGTCCACATGCCACAAACACATTATAACATGAATGCATATACTGCATATATTCTTCATACAAAACATTGGCTATTTATTATAATGTTAAATGACATTAAACATTGAATTGTTATAATATTAAGGAGACTTTGTCATATGGGGTTTCTCAATTTATAAAAACATATCCAGTGCACATTTGACCTAAAAATCAAAAAGAAGCATGTAGTTATTTTTGCATTGTGACATTCTTTTCATAATTATTAAGCATGTTTCTACTCCACTGACAACGCTTGACTTTCATGAAAATAATGCTTCATTTTCTTTAAGCAAAAGTTTGACAAATTTCATGACATTTCTACAAAATATACCTTTATGCATGAACTCACTTACTTTGACACATCTAGGAGAAAGTCATTGAGTTCTGTCTGTTTGGCAAGACCTCTGCAGACCTGTGAACAAAACATAAACAGGTAGCTTTAAGATGGCAATCACCATGTCTGTCTAAACTGACTCATCTTTCTTCTAGGAATTGAATCTCGACGTGAATTCTATGTTTAACTGATCATGCTAATCACAATCCACCAACTAGTTTTTTGGGGTTTTTTTTGTAAAAAGCTGACAAAGATTCAGAAAACAGTGCATTAAGTCATAGAGTATTTTACAGTGCTTTACTGTTTTTGAAGTTTGAATGATTTACCCTCCCTCTTCTCGTTTTATGTTGTATGGAATAAAAACTGCTTGGACATTTCACTAGATAACATCTTCAGTCCAGTCAGAAATAAAAATGAAAAATGAATGAGGATTAAGACAAGGACAAGGGAGCTGGTATTTTTGAATGAACTATTCCTAAAGAAAAAGTTCAACTAAAAATTTCAATTCTGACATTAATTACCAAAGATTTAATAAAATTAATTTATGAATCATCAATTTCTTTAAGGCAACGCACCCCCTATTTAAATAAATAAATATATAAATAATTACCATACTTCACCAGTTGATTGATTACATTAGGAATTGCAAATATGTTTCATATTAGTTTTCTGAAACGTCACGTTTAAATATGCAAATTCAGTCATTATCTAATTAAACATGCGCTGATTTGCATACCTTTCTGATTGAAAAATCTAAACATTGTATAAATCCAGGTTCAAAATTAGTGTTTAATTTTTCTTGACATATAACAATAAAAGGTTTAACACAGTAAACACTTTTGACTTTTTTTCATTCCATAAATCAGAAAATGCTATGACAAGCAGTTATATCACTTATAACTGGTAGAAAAAATTTATGTGCATATTTTTTATCAATTAAATGTTGTATACATTAAATATATGAACAATCCCCTTTCTAAAATCCTTCAGAAAATCCTCCTTGTCTTCTCATCATGACCATGTTCTGACGGCTCCTAACTTCTGAGAAGGTTTGTGTCCCAGAGTGAGATTTACTCCCAAAGAGCCCGGTGACGCACAGGGACATTAAAACCCAGAGTGGTGTCATTTACAGCGTACAACCATTTACGTACAAACAGGACTGCATTGTCATTAATTGCGCCTCCTGAGACGAAGGTGTGTTTAACGTGTGGTCTGGTTGCTTACACTGGGCCCACCAGCAGCCTGGTCCATGTACACAGTGGATTACAGAAATCAAATCCAACAGCTTATGCAACTGTCAAGCTGCAACAACAAGCAACGCATTGTGTTTCTTAAATGTACTCACCTGGACTTGGTGTATGGCTACAGATGCCCAGGCCAAATTTGCTGTTGCAACCTAAAAAACAGGGTACACTTAGTCAAAGACACACTACAGTATGTGAACCTAGAAAACTCAAAGAACAATTGGAACTTCATAGTCCTGTGTGTATCTCACCTAGCAGCTGACTATATTGTTTGCCAAAGTTTAAATGCAATTACTCATTCACTGTTATTACTATTTTCAACATTTTACAGAAGAAGTCGGTAACTCTGGACCTGGAGGGCCACTGTCCTGTAAAGTTAGGACATTACAGTGAATTCATTCAGTATGACGCTTACAGTGCATAGGTATTGTCTAATGGCTATATGTTGAGTGTACATCAGTTTTTGAGGCGCATCCACTATGGCTTCGGACACAACTAACTAGATTTCCCCTGCACTATTTAAGGGTATGGGGGGCATTTTTGGACATAGTCTTCACTATTACTTTAATATTACCGGCAGGAGTGTTTGATTAGGGATTGTGCTAAACTAGTTTACTAGCTACAAGTAGTGTAATTACACTGCTCAAAAAAATTAAAGGGAACACTAAAATAACACATCCTAGATCTGAATGAAATATTCTTATTACATACTTTGTTCTTTACATAGTTGAATGTGCTGACAACAAAAACACCCATGGAGGTCTGAATTTTGAGTCACACTCAAAATTGAAGTGGAAAAACACACTACAGGCTGATCCAACTTTGATTTAATGTCCTTAAAACAAGTC
>JAUMHE010000014.1:383684-394438 GCA_032359235.1 Enteromius mattozi | reverse complement strand
AAAATAATGTTTGGAAATGTAAACTGATATTTCCAACTGACACGCTACCGCAAAAGATAGAAATAACCGACTTAAAAACCATTTTTTGTTGGTGAAAATACTAGTGGCCCAAGACTTTTGCACAGTACTGTATATATACACACACACACACACAGATGATTTGCATCTTTTATGTGTTTCATATCTGTAGAAAGTGTCAAAACTATAAAGCACTTTTTATACAGTAAATCTAATCACATACATACAGAATAATGACACCTGATCAACATTTAAGAGACTGTTCCATTGCATGCATGCTCAACACCCACCCATAATTGCACTTACCTAGAAATTGCTGCAATATTTCCAAGGGTGTAGAATACAGCAAACAAATTAACACCAGCTTTGGGTAAGAAGAGGAGTGCAGTTCCCTGTTTCAGAAGATGTAATAAGACTTGTTAGTAAACTTCAAACATTTCTCTGAAACAACCGATCTGTGCTAAAAGAAAACTATTTTGATTCATCCACTATCAAATTAAACAGTCCTGCCACCTAGTGGTGTTACAAAGCTTTTGCACTGCATAAAATAGGCCGTGTCTGCGTGCATAGTTTATCCTTGTCGCTGTAAGTGTTATCATTAATGTGTTATCACTCTGCTGTGGCCAAACCACACACCAACTGAAACTAAGGGGGAAGAAGAACAGGGTGGCGTCATTAAGCACCCAATTCACCCATTTGTGATCATGGTTTCACATGTCTTGCACTGTAAAAAGCAATGGATTTTTGCTATCAATTCATTTTTTTGTGTGAGAAACAAAAATCGAACGTGTTATTCAAATGTCTCTGTATATACAATCAAATATATATAATATACTAACTGTTCATGCATATTCGTTGCATGGAAAGCGCTTAAGATTTTTCTTAGTAGTATTTCATAATTTTTAAATTCACTTAAGTACGAATGAGATTTTAGGGGAAGGTTAGCCTATTAGTCTAAAATAACATTATAAAGGGGAGAAAATGTCATAAACCCAAACTCGACATGAACATTGAGGGTGTGTGTGACCTTTCTTTTTTTTCTAAGGGGTTTATATTTTTATTTAAAAGACCACAAGGCCAGTGGTGTTTTTATTTGAAAAGGAATGAGATAAATCAAGATTTTTTGTTAAACATTTTTTATTGAGCAGTAAAATCCACATTCTCGATTTGATTGACAATCTCAATCATGCGTATATGCATATACATACACACTGTCAAATATCAAATACTGGGGTGACAATTTTGCCATCAAAAATGGCAAGGTAACAAGTTAACAATGTAACTTTTGTCAAATATTGTCGAACATCAAATTGGAGGAAACATTTAGGTAATTTCTTATAACTGAGGGGTACTTGTCTCCCTCAATCCTGTGGTAGTTAAAGCCCTGGGGTGAACTATTCCTTGAAGAGTAACTTAACAACAAATGACAGAGTCTTAGAAATCAACTAGGCCAGTGTGGCTGCAAATTGTCGGGCAGGTAAAGACTTTCATAGGGAAATAATGAGGAAAGTTAACTCACAAGTATTGAGCACAGGACTCCTGCTGCGAAACAAATGACAAACCACTTCACCCGTGTGCCGAAACTGAGCGTTGTGCCGTCCATGATCTACAGAGAAGAATCACAGGATGTCACATGGTTCATAGTGCTCCACGAACAAAGACCAAGAGTTCATGCTTTTTAGCTTGCTTATGCCCCTGATTTATACATGCACAGACCCACAGAAAGAACAAGACAGGAAGAAAATGTACTACTGTTCTTGCTTTTCCCTATAAAACTTCACATGATGACCATGCATGCATCACACCCTAAACTGTTAAGATTAACAGAACGGTTGGTACTTTAGAGAGGAATAATTGTATAGCATATAACTAAAAACAACCCAACACAGCACTGTATATCTTACAATATGATTTTAAAGTATGATGCATCTTAAAGGGATCAAATAAGATGTGTTACCTCATGATATTACCCCTTTAAGACACTACTGTATGTAAAACATCTAGTGTCATTTTACATGGAAAAAAAAACTACAACACGGACTGCAACAGTGTTTAAAGCCCAGTTTCAGACTGGCTTGCAGAAACTAAACAACATCCGGAGGTCATGACCTTACCTCACATGATCCTTCCCATCAGGAAGCATGAAAAATCAGCAATGTTAACAAATATCATTAATACATAATAATTATTTGCAAACAAACAGAAGACAGACTAGATCTAACTTAATATCAGTATGGTTCAAAATAGAGCAACACTAAGTTACACTAACTAAAAAGTACAATGGTAGTACTATGAATTGTGATAAAAGCACTTGTTATTATTTTAAACTGTAATGATGGTCATAACATAACTTACTATCACAGTATTAAAGCACTTTAGTACGTTGTTTTATATATATATATATGTCATTCTTCTGCCTCCATGGTGTTAACATCTGTTCTGTATCATAGAACTTTTGTAAAAACTAAAAGGAAAGTAAATTACCAAGACTGAATTTACAGTAAGTTACTAACGTACATAAACTCTAGAGGGCCTATCAATTACAGACGAAGACACACTGCAAATAAACACACGTTCTAACTGTACCTGCGCTGTAAGTCCCACTTCTTCATTTTCCTCTCGTCCACTTAATACACGACGCAACTTGTCCATCGTTGCTCGTCAGGTGAAACAGTGCTCAGTATAATTTATTCAACACTTCCTCAAAGTTCAACATTGACACAAATCAGTCGTTACTTTTCCCCACCCGTATTCTGATAAGCCCCGCCCTTCATCCTATCGATGACCACAATGGTTGGGCGTACTAAAATGAGTGACCCCTAAACTGACCAATCGTAGACATCTCGACAGCCAATCCTGAGGTAGAAGGCGGGCATTGCGAAAATGTAGGTGTGACGTGAACTGTTTTTAAAGTGCCCGTCTAATTCTGACGTACAAAGACGTGTTGATTATTCTTATATATTCTTTATATGAGAAATGAAATGCTTATT
Source organism: Enteromius mattozi (assembly GCA_032359235.1). NCBI lineage: Eukaryota > Metazoa > Chordata > Actinopteri > Cypriniformes > Cyprinidae > Enteromius > Enteromius mattozi. Next base: position 391,430 of record JAUMHE010000014.1, on the reverse strand, counting down.
CTTAGCATATAAATTGTAAAAAATTTGAGGTAAACACTTGCTCAATTTAATTACATTCTGTACAGTTTTTTTAGATACCTGTCATCATTATTACCGTCAAGATGGAGATAGTATGGTGTTTTTTTGTTGTTGTTATGATTTATTATTTATTTTTAGTTCTTTTTTGAGAATTAATTTTGACCTATACAAACATACACGTGCTATACTTAGGACTGGTTTTATGGTCCAGGGTCACATTTAGAAATTAAATATAAATCAACTTGAAAACATCCTTTCCAGGACACTGTTATGAATATGTGAATACGTTTTTAGTTCACCTTATCAATTCCAAGAACTGACATGGTCCACAATTCATCAAGTACCACACATAATAATACTGAGACCAGTTTGATCACATTTTTAAGTAATTTATTTATAAATTGTTGGCATACAAGCCAACATAGAGCATAAAAGTATAATTTCTTTTCTAGCAAGGACAGATCCTAATGCTGTTGCTGTTTGGTAGGTAGTCACTGTCTCTACACCTGATGTACAGCATTAACTTAAGCTAGTAGAAGCACTGATGCACTGACATACAATATACCTGTTTTGGGGTACTGTTAAAACAGAAGGAGGAAAAAAAAAACAAGCAGCATCAACAACAACAAAAAATTAAAGCTTTTCACATGTAAAAAATAAGCCACACCAGCAAAAGATAAAGTTTGGTTGAAGGTCCTCAAACAGCCCAGAATGTGCTTCTCTGCATATCAGAGCTTTGTTTTGGAAAAATTGTTGATCATATTCATACAAAAATACTGGACTTTCACTTTATCATACAAAATTAAGGTTATTTTCGTCTACACTGCTATCATTAATCTTTCAGAGGCTGCTACAAATTATGTGTGGCATGCAAACGTAATTTCTGAATAGCCTTAAGAGCAGAGAGTGGAAAAATGATTTCCTAAAATATATGAGCTAATGCATATAGGCAAGTTGTGACATTTAATGGAAGAATGATGTAACATTGGTAAACTTTAACATAAACTAATAGAAGATTATGATGGATAACTGTAGATAAGATGTAATAGCAACGACCTCAGTACATAAATCATGTCCTGTGTTTTCAAGATTGTTGATCTAAAGACTTTACAATACATTTTGGTAGTCTAGTTCAAACTGTATTTACACATTTTTTACATTTTCAAGAAAGTGAAAATGCATGCACATGTTTATATTCAAATTTATTTATTTTATTTTTTTAATTTCTTTATCATCATTCAATCGATCTAGTGCAAAAGTGTGGCACTTGTTTAGGTTTCATGTTTATGCATAAAGGTCACTTAAAAATAAATAGATAAAAAAAGGTAAGCGCATTTGTTCAATAAACATCAATATTTAAATTAAACATAAATATAAATAAACATGCATATTAACCAAAACATGTATAAATAAATAAAACCAGGTGCAAATACGCAGTAATAATAATAAAAAATAGAAACATTACAATTAAAAACAGATGTTTTCTGTAGTCTCAGCATTACAAGACCACTAAAATCACCAAAAAGAAAAAAACTGGGACATTACAGTAGGTTACAAAAACAAAAACAACATTAAAGATGTTCCTTGTGCTTTCATTAGCAAGTAAGAACCATTTGTTTGTCATAAAAATACATGCTGTACATGGCATGCATGTTTAAAAGATGCTCATAATGCTGGCACATAGCTAAAGGTGCAGCACTGTCACCATGATAGACCAAAGCATCTTCTACATGGCTCTAATTGAAGTGTCTGCAGCAAGTATAGCAACTGTTATGAGCGACTGGGTTTCCATCCGCCAAGAAAGTTTGGGAATACTAACTGATCTTTGTTAGAATGACACACTTCATGTTGCTACGCTCCTGAAGTCCACAGGGGTGGATCACACACAGAAAACCAGTGTCACACTCTGAGAGATCTGTTTTTGAGCCCTGACAGCAGTTATGTTTGCATCTGGCCCTCATCACTCTCTTGACATCAGCGGAGACACTTAGAAGATCATTTGTCGCTCTTTGGAGATCGCTCTGACACTCTGTGGTCAATCCAATTTTTCCACTCTGCTCCGGATGCTTTGGCGGTCGTCTGGTGCCATGTCCGAAGCCGGTACGCTTTGACATTTCTTAAAGCTGTAAAAGCTCATGTGTCTGACTGGAGTGCTATAAACGAGTGGATGTGAGTCTTTTCATGCCCCTTCTCTGAGCTAGACAGGAAGAAAGCACTGGCTCCAGCTTCGGGGCCTGAGGTGATCGATTCAAAGCTGAGTACGTGGCAGCCATCGCCCCCTAGGAAATAATGTCATGAGCTGAGTTAATATATCAGAAATTATACAATGACCAAATACAAATAGTGATCTGTGATCATTTAAAGTGACAGTTAAACAATAAAAACATGCAACAATACTTCATTCAGTTTAAAGGTAAGTAAGATTTTCTTTTAAAGAAATTAATAGTTTTATTTAGCAATGGTGTATAATATTTATATTTAGTCATTAAGCAGACACTTTTATCCAAAGCGAATTACAAAGGGGGAGGACAAAGGAAACTTAACAAAAAATAAAAAAAGATATGCAAGTGCTGTTAGTTTCAGCTATGTTAACACAGCACACATAGCAAGGTTTTTTATGATATAATAAATAAAAAGAAATACAATACTGATAGAATACAAAAAGAAAAGAGCAAGCTAGTGTTAGAGGCCCTTTTTGCTCTTGTTAATTGTATACAAATAAAAATGAAACAAATAGACAAAATACAAAAAGATTAGAAAAGCTAGTGTTAGACTTTTTTTTGTAAGAAATTAATCAAATGTGACAGTAAACAATACTCTTTTTTTTTTTTACATTGTAACAAAAGATTACTATTACAAAAAATTACAAAAAAGAATCCTAAACAAATATCATGATTTTCACAAAAATATGAAGCAGCACAACTGTTCTTATCAATCATAATTGTGAGAATTATTTTTCATATTGTGATATTTATTTATTTATAATTGTTATACTGATGCCTGAAATAATGATGGTAGAACATTTAGCTTTGCATCACAGGAATAAATTACATTTTAAAACATATTAAATTAGAAAATGCTTGTTTTCATTTTTTTTTTTTAGATTTTACAATATTCACAGTTTTTCCACTGTATTTTGATTAAAAGGAAGGTAGCCTCAGTAAGCAATGCATTAAAAAAACAGTTTGAAAACATTAGAATTTTTGTGAATGGCACCGTATTTACTGGTAAATTAAATGAACATAAATATATATATATATATATATCATCTATATGTCCCCTCTACAATGTTAGCTTATTTGCTTTGTTAATGCAAAGTGGAAAATTTTCTATTTTATATCCTTACGACTCCATAATTCACTGAACAGGACTAAAAATGATCAAATTAGAAACAAATTAATTATTTAATTAAGTCAAATGAACAATTCATTTCTTTAGGTTTTTTTTGTAGTTTGTTTCATCTGTAAAACGGAACAGATGCAGTTTTACAGGTAAACATGAGGTGGCGATATTGCACTTTGATAGTGGAGAATGGAAACGCAGCAGCAGAAGGGATGACAGGAGCAGTACCTTCACCAGTTGAACGTCCTGTCTGATCAGTTGGCTCTGAGATAACTGATCGCGGTTCACTATCCACGGATGTCTGAGAACAAGAGGTGCCGTCAGCCGCTGGTGAGGGTCCACATGCAGCATTTTAGTTACAATGTCCTGTTCAAAGATGACAAAAAAGACATATTTTGAAGCTGAAATCATTTAGAACCTATAAAAGCGATTTAGAGAATGAAGCATCTTCACAGCTGATTGCAAAGACTGAATGCACATTCTTTCTAGGCCTGGGCAAAGAGTTTTGCAAACCTTTTATCTCTCAATATGGTATTAGAGTCGATAAGTTAATTTCTTTTATTCCCTAAATAATCTATCTACACTGCTGTCTATTACTGTGAACTGTAATGTTGATACACACTACATTTCAACAACTGGATTGCTTATTTTATTTTGTCAAAAAACAAAAAGTATTTTATGCTCAAAATAAATAATAAATAATTAGATAAATATATAAATAAAACAGTAGTAGTAAACACAGTTATACTGTAAATCAATATTACAATTTGAAAGTATTGCTTTCTATGTTAATATATTTTAAAATAATTTTTCTTACATTTATTTAGCAAAGGTAAACGTGGAAATCATGCCTTTCTTATTTATATTAACTCATTTTTACTTTATTTACTGAATTAAACAGCAAAAAATGATAACAACCATACCAAATATTGTCAAAAGGCAGATAGGTTTATGAGCTATATACTGTATTGGCCAGATGTAACCCCAACATGCAAAAATCAGGAAGCTGACCTTGGCTGCATCAGACACTGTGTCCCAGTTGCCTCCTGACAGGGCAAATTTCCCACTGCCAATGCGAGCCAAGATCTCTTCTGGTGTGTCGTCAGGGCCGTTAGCGAAGGGCGTGAAACTGTGGGACAGAACGAGTGCTGAGTGTGTGAAAGAACTTGTGAATGTGCCCTTACAGAGAAAGGGTGAGAAGAGAATGAAAAGAGCTTTTATTTTTGTAATACCCCCATTTCCACCGTCTTATTTTTAGCGTACACATATGGCTAGGTCAGAAGAGTGAGATGATTTTTTTCAAATGTTCTGATTACACAGAGGTTTAAAGCTCAATCCATAGTCAGGAACATTAAATTGAGAGAGCTGCTTGGCTTCTGATAGCACTGGCATTGTGTTCAGTACAATTACTCAGTGACTTGACCCGGCTTACCTAGTAATCCCCTCCACACTGCTCTAGAAATTAGTCCCTCATCTGGGCAATGGGAGAAAGGATGTGCTACATAGACATTTGATTTGTTTGTTTTGACGGGTCGATTGTAATGTCACAGAAAATGAAGTAAATTAAGACAGGGCTCTTAGGTCATGTGGGCAGAAACACTGTTAGCATACCTAGATTAATACTGTCAGTTCATTTAAAGCAACAAATAGAATCCGATCATACTGAGATTAAGAAAAAACACTGCAGCAAGGTTGTATGTGACATTTGGTACATCAGGATGTTTTTTGCTTATGTGGGACAGGTTGCTTGGTTTGTTTAACTATACTCTATAAAATTCTGGGTTAAATACAGCCCAGCTATGGGTAAAATACGGCAAACCCAGCAACTGGGTTGTTTTCAAACAACAGTTGTGTTAATAATAATAATAATAATAATAATAATAATATATTTTATTTATAGAGCACTTTACACTTTAAAGAAAATTACAAAGTTCTAGCTAATCAAATTAAACGTTTAACTCAAACGCTGGGTCTAAACAACCCAATCGCTGATTTTGTCCATATTTTACCCAGCATTTTTTAGAATGTAATGCTACTTCCTTCTGACTTTTTAACTATATTACTATTGTAACTACCAGGTCCAGACACAGATTAATTTGATTAACTAATAATCTCTGCAATATTGACCTCATCTTTTCTAGATTTGCTCACTCTCATAAGCATGACGTGCATTCTGGGATGCTACAGTAAGGAGTTCACATGTACCCTGGACACATGATGCCAGCTCTTCCTTCATTATCTCAGCCATTTAACTGTCTTTATTAAAATTTATACTTCACACACTACTAAAATGTTTGGGGTTGGTAAGATTTGTAAAATGTTTTTTTCTTTTTTCTTTTCTTCTATTTATCATTTATTTGATAAATACAGTAAACACTTTTAAATAGTGAAATATAATTTTAAATAACTGTTTTCTATTTTAATATTTTTTAAAATGGTATTTATTTTTTTATTTGTTTTCAAAGCTGAATTTTAAGGAGCCATTAGGCTTTAATGTCACATGATCCTTCAGAAATGCTAAAATTTAAAGAATGAAAATAAATTTCTTTACTGTCTCTTTTGATAGATTTAATGCATCCATCCTGAATAAAAGTAGTGTACAGTTTTATATTATATCAAAGGTGTAGAAAAAATACAAATACCCCAATTTTTTGAATGGTAGTGTATATGTAATATATAACATGTTTTCAGTTAAGACTCAACTTACCCTGCCAGCATGGTGTACAGTAAGATTCCCAGGCTCCAAATATCGCAGGCGGCATCATATCCCTGTTTCTTCAGGACCTGTGTGAATCACAGGTTTGTTGTTGTAAATTTAACAACATAAATACATACATGTTATAAAACACAGTTTCACAGCAACTGTTATTTTAAATAATTTTACATTTGTATGACATGTTTTACAAACACTGAAATATATATATATATATATATATATATATATATATATATATATATTTATTTATTTTTTATTTTTTTATTTTTTTTCCAGAGATGGATAAACCAAAACACTGAACAGAAAAAAATATGTGTCTAAAAGTACCTCGGGGGCCACAAAATTGGCAGTGTAGCACGGTGTCATGAGCAGACCATTTTCAGCCCTTAACTGTTTGGCAAACCCAAAATCACATATTCTGATGGACTCTGGGTCACCTGTTTCATCGACATACAGGATGTTACTGGGCTTCAAGTCTCGATGCACAACCTGGACACAGATGAAGAAATGATGTAGTTCACAAAGAGACTAAATCTGTGTAAATTTCTGTATTAGAACTCGTATCTCTTAAAGGGTTACTCCACCCCAAAATTTAAATTTGGTAGTCAATGAGACAAGCCTCCTGGTTTTCATTTAAAATATCTTAAATTGTGTTGTGAGGACAAACAAAGCTTTTGCAGGTTTGGAATGACATGGGGATAAGTGATTAATAACAAAATGTTAATTTTGGTGTAACCCTTTATCGTTTATCTTTAATAGCAAACAAGTGTTTAGCCTTTCCCACAGTGACCACATGCAAACTGACCCCTTGTGAATGCAGATACTCCACAGTCTTGGTGATGGTGCAGAGCACAGCTGAGGCCTCGCGCTCTGAGAAGCACTTCTGCCGCAGGATCCGGTCCAGCAGCTCTCCTCCTCTCATCAGCTCCATCACCAGATACACAAACTTGCCATCGTCATAGACCTGCAGCACAAATCACAGCTCAGCACAGCTCACTCTCTCCATCACACTGCAGTGATGCAGCTTTCAATCACAGACATCAGCAGACCAGAGGGAGCCTAGGAGGCCTTACGCAACCAGAAGACAACATGTGAAACTGGATCAAAGGTAATGCAGGTTAACATGGTAAGACAGCTGAAATAAAGGCTTTAAAAGTCATTAAACATCCTGTTAGTAGGCTGGAGTGTTGAATTTGAGAATGAGCTTCTTTTTTCAATCCAAAAATTTAAACAGAGTTGACTACAACACACAGAAAGTCAAATTGGAATAACAGGAAGAGAATTTGAAACACACACAAGAATTTCAACATACAACAAAAGGGCTTCAATAGCTATCGCTGAAAAAAAAAAAGATTTTCTTACTTAGTATTTTTGTCATTTTCCACTGCACATATCTAAACATTTCTACAGTACATCAAGATACAATTACTTGAGAAACAAAATCAAAAGTTTGTTAGCTTTTGCTTAAAGCTGCAGTCTGTAACTTTTTTCAAATGTTCAAAATAGTAATTCAGACCCCCTTATATTTTTCACTCTTTGTTATATTGCAGCCATTTGCTAAAATCATTTTTATCAAGTACATTTTTTCCCTCATCAATGTACACACAGCACCCCATATTGACAGAAAAACACAGAATTCTTGACATTTTTGCAGATTTATTAAAAAAGAA
>JAUMHE010000014.1:358551-371965 GCA_032359235.1 Enteromius mattozi | reverse complement strand
GTTCGCGACGTAGAACGTGGGCAGACATTATGCAAATATGTTACTTAGTGACGTGTAGCCGTAACAGAAAAAGATTTTGACGAATTGCTGACGACTCATTTAGGCGAATGTGAATTCTTTTTTTTTTTGATAGACCAAAACTTCATTTATCGTGCACTTTCGGCATCACAACTTTACAGATAGTTTATGTTCACATACAGCAACATGACACACTGCATGAAAGATCATATTTGAAAAGGCATAATAGGGGCACTTTAAGGGATCTAAAATATGGTCATATAGATTGAGGCAATATTATGCAGCAAATTGAGGCAAAAAGTCATAGTTAATAGATAGATAAGAGTGATAATTGTTTCCCAAACTAAATTGTGACCAAATTATGCACTCTACGTTTCTGCCTAGAAACCTCCAGAACATTGGCCTTATAGATATCCTTTGAAAATGCTTTATTGTACCCATGGCTTTTGTTTGCTATTAGAAGCTGAGCAATGAGACAACATACATTTTCTGTGGTATTCAACATTATTTTTCAAATGTTGTCAATGGACCTAAACTTGTATTGCACCCAGAGCATTCCTTTCAGTCGCCCATGGAGAGCTGTAGCCAATGCATTAGTGATCAGTATTGCTCCAGGCAGTCGTGCCGGTGAGTGTCGTTCCGCGGCTCTTCACTTCAGCCCTGGGAGTGTGCGCTGGAGGGCGTCATACTCCTCTGCTCCCTGAGATCCTTGTCCATTGTCTTTGGCCTCATAATCCCTTGCTTGCAAGCAGCATGAAGCCATCTTGGGGAATGTGGTGTATCCTGCCAGTGAAAGGATATTGGTGGGATTAGGATTTGCCTGAATAGTTGATGCTGGAAACGCCCGGCATTCTTTTCTCTTTCAGATCAAATAAACATAGCAGGTCAGTGGCTCTCAGATCCATTAAAGCAAACATGAGGTGAACTCATGTGGGAGAGGAGACCTTTCACATTGTGATCTGCAGAGGTCACGTACACAGTGGGTTTCCAGTGAGAGCTCCCCGCCGCAGGGCTTCGTACTGTATATCTGAGTCTTCATTGAGCTGCTCTTCTCCCTAAAAAGCCCAAACGAGTCACTTTGTTGAGATCCATTACTGTGAAATATGTCATGTAATGTAGAAAAAAAAATACAAATGTGTTAGAATAGAAGCAACAAAAATCCAAAAACATCATTAGATTTGGGTTATCATGTAGAGGCTAGAAAACATTCTTCAGAAATCTGTTTCACACTGTAAAATTCTTAAAGTAAAGAAAGGCAGCAAGAAGTTGTAAATGTACAAATTATTTGACATATAATTATTATAGGAGTGGTGAGGGGGGACAATCGTACTCGGACTCGGTTCACGGCAACCGTGCCTGGTATATTTTTGTGGCAATAGCTAAAAATATATATTTTTTAAAATACATCTTTAGATATTAAGTAAAGATCACATTCCATAAGGATATGTGTAAATTTTCTACCGTAAATGTATAAAAGACTTCACTTTACTGAATATATTCAGGAAAAAATAAAATATAGATTTATATATACATGTATATGCATATATATACTGTATATATTACATTCTGTCTACATATTTAAATAATTGTATCTCAGGCAAAGATTGTCTTATCCTAACAAACAATACATAAATGGGAAGCTTATTTATTCAAAATGATTTACCCTAAGGTTTTGTGGTCCAGGGTCACATATATAATGTACACATGTAAAAAAAAAAGGAAAAAAAGTATTGTTTATATTTAAAATATCAAGTATATTTAAATCTAATTTTTAGTTGTCATTGCACCATCAGAATATCATATTATTATTCAGAATTATGTGCATCTGCTTAACGTAGTCATGCTGTTTCTTTTATTTATGCCTTTAGCATGGTAATGACAACCTACTTCCACTGAGAATGTTTTTAGATTAAATATGCATTATGCATTTGGTTTTTTGTTTTTTTTCTTTTTTCTTCAGACTCTGAGTCTGACCTGCACAGTCTGCGGTGACCCCAAGCCTCTGGTCAGCTGGTCTAAGAACGATCAAGAAGTAGAACCCAGCGATCAGTACGTCATTGCCATGGACTCGGGCAAGTTCGCCAGCCTCACTATCAAAGGAGTATCCATGGATGACTCCGGCAAATACACCTTGATGGTCCAAAACAAGTTCGGCGGCGAGTCGGTGGACATCATCGTCAGCGTGTACAAACACGGCGACAGGCTTCCGGATATCAAACCCACACCCTCACCCAAGAGGATCATGCCCCCCACGGTTCCCATCGTAATTCCCACTGCCAAGTCTGCCACCCCTGCCCCTGCGGCCAAGTCTCCAGCTCCTCCCCAGAATGCCAAATCCTCTGCTCCGCCCCGTGGCATGAAATCCCCCACTCCAGCCAGGAAGAAGTAACAGCATAACCCTTGCCTCTCGTTCACCCCAACAGCACAAAAACAACTAGATTTACATTTCTGGTAGGAAATATCAATGTTTGCAAGGCAGCAAAGGAGGTTTGAGTTTAGGTTTTGTTTTTTTGGTTTGGTTTTGTAAAGGTAATACCATTTTGTCACCATAATGTCACAAGGCACATACTGTCTACGCATACTGTCTAATAGGTACTACATTTGATTTGAAATCTACTTCATGGCCATCAAAAAAGTGTGCTCTGTACACAAGTAGCAGTAATGAAATTCAGACTTACTATTATATTGTTACTGTCCTGTGACTCTCAACCATTAATTTTGTTGCTTTACTGCTATTTACACTGCCACTCCATGGCTTTAAGGAAAAGTTCTTGGTGGAAGAAGTAAATATTCTGAGTAGTCTTTTGCCTGGTGGTTTTTTTTTTTTTCCAAATACTATGATTCGGACATACTGTAGTACTACTACTATTTTTAACTCTGTGTTGCTCTGTTTGTTTAAGCATACATACCAGTTTGACACGTTAACTTTTGCACAGTCAATGTTGTGAGTTAGGGAGGGGATATTGGTCTGAGCTATAAAATATGGGTTCAGCAATGTTTGGTAATGCAAAATGGTGCAGAATTTAACACACTTTAAATACAGCAAGGAAGACAAGACCAGTTGCAATTCGGTATGCAAATAAAACTGCAAATAAGTTAGAAATTGGCTGAAAATGATCTACAAAATGATGAGCGATTTGTGCTGAACAAATTGCAAAAAATCTTTAGGCTTGAGAACAAACCAATATTACAATTCTGCCAGATAGCAATAAACTGAAAATTATTTTGATGTTACTGCTAATAACCAATAAATAATTGTCTTTTGTGCAATAAATAAACAAACACACAAATCAACAGTTTAACAAATGAATTTAGGCATCATCATATTATAAATTAAAACAAAGACTATTTTTTATATTATTAGTTAATTAAGTGAGCATTAGAAGATAGCAAAGCAAACTTACACAAATAAAATCCAAAACTTTGAAAACTGTAATATCAGCAGACATATTATGCATTGCTCAAACCCAAACCAGAATATCTGAGCTGCCTTGCAAACACTATAATTGAACTATAGTGCATTAATCATTGAATAAAGAAAGTAGAATTGAAAAGTAGGTAGTATTTTTCACCCCACATGCATCATGGTATCATAAAATGAGCAAGCATCTAATATAAAAAAAAAGAGAGTAGGAAGTACGTGTGAGGGAGGGTGGGGCAAGTTATATTTAGTGCCACGAGAAAATGTGTGAAACAGTTTGTCATCTGGGTTGCCAAAGCTGAGTGGGCCTCTAATGAATTTGGCTCCCTCTCCCCTGAGGTGCTTGGGGGGAAAAGCTTTGATGTTAGTTTATTAAATCTCTGTTTAAAAGGTGCTCTTTCAGTTAGCCACTGGAATCCAGAGGCTTTTTTTTTTTTTTTTTTTTGCTTTCTCCGGTGGATGGATGACCTGAGAGTGCAGGACCTCCACTTAGCCCCCAGCGGCAGCCACAAGACCATCAGTGCTCCTCTCAACCTCGTCTCACGTCCTCGCCTTTTTCTCTTGGTTTTGTGTTAATAAAAGAGTTGGAAATCACTGCCCGTGTCGTCCCTGCCTTTATATTGTGCACAAACACACACAGACGCTGATAGTAAAATATAAATGTGATTACAGAAGCTACTGGCCAATCTGAAACGCATCAGCACTTTTCTTCGGCTCTTGGGCCAGTTGTACTTCACAAATCATTTCATGTATGTGGAACACCTAGCTTGAGGTGCTTTGCTGCCAAGAATGCACCACTACCCTCTAAATCACAAAGCATGACTTGGCAATTTGGGGTGCCTGGCAAATCTCCAATTAAAATCACTTTTACCTCTTTTGAAATAAATGCATTTTGTTTACAGAAGCCACAATGTAAAACTCTCACATTGTTGAGTTAGATGTCATTAAACCAAGTGGCCAAAAAATGCTGCTAGATCTTTTCACTTTTCTTCAGTTTTGTTCACTGACTTTTAATTAAATGGCATGCCAGTGATTTTTAATGGATTACTGAAGTCAGTTCTCCTCAAGTTCACACAGGTGTGCTGTAATTCATCACAGTAACTAAGAACATGATACATCAATGCTTCGCAACTACAAAGTGATACTTTGAACAGTACATCTATTATTTTAATATCTAAAACACAACAGACCTCTTTTTTGTCAAGTGTCTGAATGAAAGGTGTGTTTGTGATATCTTTCTATCAAATAAATGCCACTTCTTTTGATGTTGTGCTATAAGGTTCAAACATTTCTGTGTTGGATTATCTGCTAATTTCATAAATAATTAGAAAGAAAACGGCAATAAACATTGAGTTTTGAGATAATACTACTAATAATTCTGTTTATTAGACTAGGCTAGTTTTAGGCTAGTTTTTTGTAACCCTTGATTTATATGTAAAAATAAATAAATAAAAAACACTGTGAATCTGTCAGATGTTCTGTATGTTTAGGACCTGATACATTTTAAATACTATGCAAACTTTTATCGGCATCACTGTATCTATATTCCCAGTCTTGCTTTTCATAATCTGGCTCCTCCTATAATATTTAAATAATGAGGTCATATTTTTTAATACTAATAAGCAGTGGCACTGTTTAGATTTTTTTCTTATTAAATAACTTTAGTAATCAGTTCACTTCAATTTAATTGGAATAATTAAAAAGTAGAAAATTTAACTTGTTTTAATTTCGAACGTGACTTTAATTAAAATATGAAAATTTAATCAGTGGAATTATTTGCTTTGAACTCATAGATTTCTATGGCAACACACAATCTCAACAAATCCCTTCCAAGACATGAGGCATCAGTTCATAATATTATGCAACAGAAAGCGTTGACAATATCACATGCAGCCTGGAAATGCCATTGCTGCATGATAGGTGGTCTGCAGTGAATTCTAATGGAGTCGTAGTTCTGTTGCTGACCAGGGCTTGCACGACAGACTGACCACCAAACACAGATCTGTGAGACTGAACACCACATGGTGGCACTGGTGTCCCATTACGAAATCTCTGCACCCTCCTGTCACCAAATGGAGGAAAAAAGACACAATACCAGATTACTGGGCTCGGTTTTACACTTTGATTTTTCAGTGAGAAAGCAAACCACAAAAGTATGTAATGTGGACAAAATAAGGTCCCTCTAACACCGTAATTCAGTGGGTTTGATGAAACAGTATGGGGAACACAAAGCATTACGTGATAGGACTGGACAATATATAGCTTTAAAAAAATGAGTATTTTATTTTAAATCAAAGGAACTATAATTTCAATACAGCTATTAATAAAGATTTAAACTAAAAACCAGCTAAATTAATTACTTGTTTTCTCAGTTAGTAATTTTATCATTTATCACAATAAAAAAAGCTGTATTTTACAACATAGCTTTTCAATGCATGTAAAATGGCACACTAAAACTTCTGTGAATGTTGCTTGAGGATGCAAACAAATAACAGAATGAGAAATTTGATTGATTGGGTTTGATTTGATTGACTGAAAGCACTGGTTTGAACTGCTTCAAGGCAGTAAATCAAATTTACCAATCATTTTTAACACAATATTTGCTGTCTTAAGGGAGTCTAGAGTTTACACAGAGTAAGCAAATGCTTGCAAATCCATTGACTGCAATGGGGATGATGTGTCACATGTTATTTACCAATAAGTTGAAAAACTGAGCAGTTGAGCAGTTCCGTTGTACTTTTGGAAATTTAATTTATTGTATTTCTGCTTTATTTCAAATTGATCTTTCCTTCTGTTTAGTGTGTACTGTAGGCAGTCTGAATCAAAGCTACTAAGACATCCATTTAATGTATCTATAATTATATAATAAAATCATTTTGTCCCTAATAATAATAATAATAACAGCCCTGAGTAAATGTCAATTCAATTGTGGTTTTATTTTATTATTATTATTATTTTTTTATGCATTTATTTATTTATTTTTATTTTATTGGTTGGTCACTATTAGTATTTATTCATCCATGTTTAAAAATGATTCTACTTCCTGCTAAATACATTCTGAATAACCGGCACGTAAATGGAAAAAAGTTATAACTCTAGTGTTTCATTGAAGAGCCCCTTGGGAATCCCACAACAAAAATATACATAATACATAATAGAATCTGAGACTACTTTGAAGTAAAGAAAGTTTGCTATTGTTATCACTGCCGAGTGCACACAGCATTTTCACTGGCAGATAATCTGAGTGTGGGTGAGCGTGCTTTGAAGATGTGCTAGCTTCCACTGCACTGAGTAAAAAAGAAAGCCATGCCAACAGAAAATGTCTAGATTCTTATAAACACGAACGGCTGCCTAAAATGTGAGTGGTAGCGCTGTGAGGCTTGTCAGCCATTCGCACTACACCACGTTTCATTAACAAAAATTAAAAGTTCCTCTCAAACTTTCCCTCTTATCTTTAATGGCCTAAATTCGCTCGCTTGTCGTTCCTATGTACCATTTATACTATCAAATGGAAGGGTCTTATTCATGTGTATTTTGCATGGACATCTGAGACAACAAAATGCATTAAATCTTTCTGAAAACACTGTTTTACAGCCTAGTCTTGTCTGCTGTCCAGACTTCGTACACTATTGGTGAATTTAATGTGCTGTTGCAGTCCTGGCTTTCATCATCACTAACATGAATGAGCGTTCAGATTAGTGCATGTTTCAAGATATTATAGACCTAAGGTACAGTATAAAAACACGTTTTAGTTTCTATAACTAGGAAATGAAGACAAAGACATTTTTCTCATTTCTTTTTTGTCTTGTTGCAAGATAACTTTCCATGAATTGATCTGAGTGTTGAAAGTGATGAAAGTGTTTTTCCCTCCTTCTTCTTTGTCAACCATATGGGAAAAAAAGCTATTCTCATTCATCTCAAATTGTTTTATATTTTCCCATGGGAACGCAGCTATAGTACTAATCACCTGAGCCATGAATGTCAAACAACTAATATTCTGACAGTTCTGATTGGTTGTCCTAAACTCATCACCAAACTCAAAAAAACCCAAAACAAACACTGGGTTAATTTTTTTCAACCCGAAGGCTGAGTTGAGAGAGGTAAAGTATATGGATTGATTTGACCCAGTTTGGTTGATTATTTTTCAAAATCAATAACCGAACAATGTTGGGAGTTGGGAATATGAAAGAACAAGTTAAGCCAGATCCAACCATTCTTTGAATACTGATACCACTAAATGTTGGTGACAGCAACGTGTGATAAGTGGAAGAAAACTAATCAAAACTGTGGGAGACAAGAGAACTTTGAATCTTGCCTGCATGGAAGACTGTTTTTTTCAAACTTGAGGGTTTTGTTGGAGTGTTTTCCCTCACACTAAACTCACTCAAGCAGTAACCAGTGACTGGTGAGCAGGAACTGAGAAAGCCAAAATAGTGTTTAAGAGGAGTGATTAAAATGCTTAAATCCTGTCGATTCTGTATAATACACACTTTATTTCTGGCTGTCCTTGTTTATAACAGGCTTTCAGTCAGTTTGATTGTCAGCTGCACTCAAAGCTGAGGTTTTTGGGACTATATAGTTGGTGGAAAAAAATGAAATAATGGCATAAAATTAAAAAAAAAAAGCAACTTTGGAATTTAGCAACTTTCATTACCAACCCGTTTTAAAATTTTAACAATATTTCAAGGTCAACAAACATTCAGCCCCACCCAGCTGGGCAAAACAAAACACCGTTGTCCCTTTTTCACTATTGATTGAAAAAAAAAAAACAACAAAAAATGATATTGCTTACATTTAATATATATATATATATATATATATATGTATACTTATATATATTGTTATATATATATATGTATATATATATATAGTTATATAACAGTTTTGGTTTTATAGGATTGTTAGGAGTAAATGTTGGAATGTGTGGCATTTGACTCAGCATGTAATTTTTAACACAACTTAAGCTAATCATTTTAGATGGATATAACTTAATATTTGTTGCTTTTTAAAGCACATTAATGACAAAAAGGCATGATTTGTACAAAAAACTCAAGCTTTAATGTGAAGAACCTAATCACTCAAATCACTAGATCAACATGGAATTCAAATGCTTTTCATTCAGAAACCACAAAGATAGTGACATCCAATCATAGCCTTCGTATGCAAATACAAACCTGACAAGCTTTAAGAGCTGCTCACTTAAAAATATAAAAGAAACACCGGTGTCTATGTGCGCATATGTGTGAAAGGAATAGATCGTCTCACTGTAGTGATTATTTGCCTTTCGGCACTAAGATCATGTAAAATGTAAAATGTGTCCTCTATGTTGAGTGGTTTTCAAAACTGAGTTAAAGGAATAAGGAAATTAGGATGAGATTCACCCACCGTGAAAGAGAATGACACATAACAACTGCATAGCATGACAAATTACTGACTTCACAGAGTTATGCTGCATTCAGGTTTTACGCTTCCCAGCACATTTGAAATATAATGACATTTTCTTATTTGTTACTCGTTGTCCTTAAACGAAATCATGAAACGCGTTAGATTCCCAAACGAGAATGGCTACTACTTATTGGGATTTTTTGTTTTATTATTTATTTCCACAAAACTGCTCGTTAATCACCCAGACCTCTTCCAGACTCCAGGTGTGTATGACAATCAACTGTCTCTGCATCTCAGCTACTATCACGACACACCATTAAACTTTTATGAATCCTGTCAAATCCCCAAATGATAGACTTTTCCTTCTTAACTATATAAAGAGAACTGATTTCAAAAGGTCCACTCTTGCCCCAAGCAATGCTTGTCATCAAGCAAACTTAGAAAATGAGAAGATAATGATGAGAATTATGAACGAATTATGAAAGGAATATAGCTTGAAAATACATTTATTAACAAAATGATATGCAAAACATTTATGGCATGTTATAAATTCTTAAAGACAAAATGAGTTTCTATCCTACAAGCAGAACTAATTTTCAATCTAGGTTTAAACACTCAATTTTCCATTGCTATTGTTCTATTGTTGCTATATTCTTTCTTTTGTGAGTCATAAAAGAAGCTCTTTGGCAGAATGGTTTAACAGTTTTGTTTTCATAGATGATTTCCGAAGGCTTGGAATATTGCGCAGGCTTTATGGAATACTTTTATGCTACTGTCGTGGTGTTTTGGCAACATAAATCAGTCCTTTTATTCATAGGGAAAAGACAGTATGAGAATGATGTCATGACAACCCCAGTCCTTCATATGCACATATGCTAATGTTGACCAGGCCAAGCATTTTAAATTCATATATTATCATTTTTTTTCTTTGCAGAGTTTCAGGCCAGTCCACAAATGTATTTCAAGAGCAGCAGAAGTAGCTTTCAAACTGCATTTCAAACCAATTGAAATGAATCAACAGTAGTTCAATGGTGCACACCACTCATGCCATCCAGAGGATTTGATCCCAGAATGCTATTGGAAATATGCTAGAAACTGAGTTCCACTTACACGCCTCTGGTTTCTGGTTCCCCCAAAGCGAAACCCCTGCTCAGCGCTTCAGGGAATGCTTTCAGCGTTAATAACATCAGGGGGATACTAAAACAACATACAAGAGTAAAGATTCCTCTCCTTCTGTCCCCTTATTTTAGAATAACTGAAACTCTTAGAAGGAATATTAATTATTTATGCCGAATTTCACAAGCTTGAGAACTGTATTTGGTCTTTTTATCAGAGTAAATATATTTATACACATGTTGAACTCTGTACAGTGGCTATGCACAGAAACAGTATGCTCATAACACAGCTGATGGATTCATTATTTATTCTGCAAAAAAGGAAAAAAAAAAAAGTTCATGTCTGTGAAGCATTGATTAGAATAACCAGGAGGGAAGCTGAGCTGTGAATAGGTATTTAGTATTTAAAATAATTATTTCCATTTGGACCCATGGTAATATGCAAATTACAGTTTCAGGTTCAGCGAACCTTTCCATTTGTAACACAGAAATCCACAGCACGAATGCATTTTGCTTATCAGCTATTTATTCCTTTTTTTTTTTTTTTTTAACTAGAAGCAATTCCACATTACAATTTACTCTTGAAAAATAAAACATCCACTCAGGACAGAAAGAAAAGCTTTCTGTGCCAATAAATGGCAGATTGATAAGCGAACAAATAAACAGACAAGTAGACTAGCACCTCAGTCAATTAAAATGGTTTTTAGAAGGACCCCAATTAGCATTTTGGCTGCGTGTATATGAATTTTATTTGAGACAGGAAAGTCATTACATCAGCAGCACTGCTCAGACAAGTCAAATGCTCAATTAATGTCAGAGTATATAAAATTATGAATTCATTACTACAGCAAAAAAAAGTGTTAGGGTGAAAGCTGTCAAGAAAATGCCTCAGTGACTCGAAAAATCAAATGGGAAAAAAAAGAAAAAAGACAAAGAAAAAAAAATAAATAAATTAAGCTTTTTTTTTTAGCTTTTTTAGAAACATTAAATTTTTTTCCTATTTTTCTTTCCATTCCCTCCACCTCCCATTGCATAAAATCATAGATTTGTATAAAAGTATAGAATTTAATTGGAATTTAATTCTAAGCAAACGTTTCAACAAATAATTTTTAAAATAAAATGGTCCAAAAAGGAATTCATTTGCAATTACATTACATTATGCAAAATGTATACGTTTTTTGAAATATGACCAAGAAATTTTCTTGACAGGCTTATGGAGAGTCACCCATGAGACAATAACATGACATGACATTAACATATTATTTAGGTTCTTATATGGAATGAAGTACACTTGGAGGGGGAAAAATACAAAAAAACAATCTAGCTACTCAGTAATTGTATCTGAAATATAAATTGAGAAAACCTCCCATGAGTAATCTTATTACTGCAAGAAAACGGAATTCATCAGATGAAAACCATTTAAAGGTGAACAATCAAAATAAGCATTTAATCAAATGCAAACATGTTTTCCATTGTTTCCACTGTGACTTTATTTAAAAGCTTATCAAACAAGAGGTTTTTAATAAGGCATACTGTGTTCAGGTTGTACTTGGTGTGTAAGAGTCCAAGGAAATGTTCATGTTGCATCTTGTACAGATAATTTGCATTTCCTAATTGATTGGCCATATGGTTGCCAAATATAATACAGGTATAATTTCCCCCTGGTATGAAAACTCCTTTATGTTGTTCTCACATTCTTTATTTATATACACTTGGGTCTTATGTAAATTCTTACATAAATGCCACTGATAAGACTACAGAAGACCATTATTTACATGATATAACTAATAAAGAACAAAGACAAACAGCAGCATATGACTAAATATTGTATAACTTTGCACAATCATGGCAATAAATATTATCTATATTGTTTACAGTTTAATATGGGGACTTACTATTAACTAACAATGACTTTTGCCTTAGTACACTCCTAATTTGAAGCTTATAACAGCAAGGCAGTAGAATTAGAAAATATGGTAAAATATGGTAAAATAATACTAAAACATGGTCACACAGAATAAGGCATTTATAAGTACTAATAAGTGGCCAATATGCTAGTAATATGCATGCTAACGAACAATTAGTCTAAAAATAGATGCTTTGAGTTGCTAAGCAGTTTCTACATTAGATAGATAGATAGATAGATAGCCAAACCTGATGTGAGATATGAAGAAGTCTATTGTACTGACAGGGAATCATAATGTAGGCTGACACAAACCATATTTAGGACGCTTCTGGTCGCAGGGGGTCTTATTGCTGGAGAAAGCACTCGGCTTCATGAGCCCACCACACCCAGTGGAGCGAGATAACAGCAGTGCCTTCCGGGGTGTGCCAGTCAGCCCTGCCATGCTCAGAGAGGCCACCTTGGGTGAGCTCTAACAGCACCTGCCAGTGGAAAAGCTGTCCTCATGTCTGGCCTGGCTAGGCGCCCATTACGACCAATCTCCCATGGTTACGGCCCCTCCAATCTGACAGCACTCCCGCTCCAGGAACAAAGGGCCCCCACACCAGGTGCTTAGTGCTCACCATCTGCAGAGCTACACCTAATGACCGCCTTTAGTTGATCATTTGGTGTTTGGTCTGTGCATGAAACATCAAACATCAATTAAAGGTGACAGAAAATCTTTTGGAGTTTGAAGTGTTACAGTCAACAAGAAATCAACACTGACCCTATTTACTTTTTGAAAACATGTTCATGGTCTTACAGGCCTTAGTCAGGGTAGTGCTATATTTCATCTTTAAAGGGAGGAGTATGAGGCTGTGAGGGACAGAAGTACAGTGTGATCAGTGGATCATACTGTTGTTTAATAGCATGCTAAATCTTTCTAAAAACTCAAAGCCTTGTGTAATAGCCCCTTGTTACACCCTTGAATCTTCAAGATACAGTATAGAAATAATTAAATGCCTTAAAACACATGAAATTAGTTGCCTCCTGTTATTTCTAAAATACACACTCAGAAATAAAAGGTACAAAAGCTGTCACTGGCATGGTACCTTTTCAGAAGGTACATTTTTGGACCTATAAGGTTCAAATATGAACACTTTAAGTACTAATATGTACCTTTTAGGTACCAAAATGGACCCTTTAGATACCCCCAGTGACAGCCTTTGCACTTTTATTTCTGAGAGTGTACCAAAAAGAATCACATGAATATTGATTATGAAAAGGTTTCCCCAAACTATCCTCCCATGTTGATCAAAGAGACAGGTTTTTGTGCCTCAAATCCACACAACATTTGATGCAAAAGTTGACATGTTGAACCATTTAAATGCAACTGCTTCTGTCCAAAATCTCCAAAAAATGTGACAATCAGGCCTATAAACACACATATAAACATACAGTGGGTATGGAAAGCATTCAGACCCCCTTAAATTTTTCACTCTTTGTTATACTGCAGCCATTTGCTAAAATCATTTAAGTTCATTTTTTTTTCCTCATTAATGTACACACAGCACCCCATATTGACAGAAAAAC
>JAUMHE010000014.1:337431-348736 GCA_032359235.1 Enteromius mattozi | reverse complement strand
CACTGCATCGACGAGTGCTCCGAAGCAAAAGGCTGCAAGTGCAATCCAGCTGTGCCCTCTTATACTCACGCTGTGATAAGGTGTACCTGGCTGTGATTATTGCACGCCAATATTCATTGGCCTTTTCCAAAAGCCTAGAAGACGATTGGTTTCTCAAGTGAGATCCCATATGTAACGTCGGAGTGAACTCGACTGAAGGGGAACACAAGACACCTGGAATTTATATTGTAGGCACGGTCATTTAATAAAAATAAAATATAAATATTCTAATAGTTTGAGATACTGAATCTTGACCTCCATGATCTAATCATCAAAATATATATATATATATATAATATATAAATATATTGCATACTTTTACATACTTTATATGTAATGAATGTAAAATATATAGGAAAGTTTCACTTTTTCACAATAGATTTTTTTTTAGATGCACCTGTACTTACTTACATAACCTTGACAATAATACAGTCAAATCAAAATATATATGGTCGTGCAGAATATGTGCTTTATAAGTACCAACAAGCAGCCAATATGTTAATAATAGGCATGCTAACAAGCAACTAGTTAATATTAATAATTGCTCCCTATACTAAAGTCTACGCATAATTTCAGGCTTTTTCATGACAATGTCTCAGTGGTTGAGTTGTTAACAATGCAATCAGTTTCAAACATGAAATTCACCGATATTACTAAATATAATCACCTTCACAGAGTCACCAGACAATTATATCTTAATGGAGGCCCTGCTTCTTCTCACTTTACTTTGTTGTGCTGTTACACCAACAAACACGTTTCACAACATGCTTTCAGAGAACATTATGACCTTGAGGGCTAAAAAGATGATTTCACATCTGCTGGTGTCGCTGTTGGGCAGTGTTACTTAAAACGACTTATTTACACATTGTTTGATGCATATTTCTTTCGCCTCGTTTCTGTACAGTTATTTTCTCATCCGTTTTTTGAAAGATGCGCTTGACAGCTTTTCCTCCGCAGAGAAAATGCCCCTGATTAATCCGTTAGAACACATACAGTAAAAAAGACAGAGCACAAGAAGGGTAAGAGCGATAAAGAGAGTCATAGAAAGAAAAAGAAGAGGGGAGCTTATCTAAACTCAGCCCAGGGTCAAAATGCCCCAAACTCACAGAACTACACATCGCACTTATCTGTGTTTACTAAGCAGAGAGATGCAGATAAGTGATTCACGAGGCTGTATCAGAGCGGTTACAGTGCTTAATGTTGTTTTTGATGGCGTTTAATTAGTTAGGCTTTTACAAAGTCAACATATTGTTATTTAAATCTTTTATAGCACCAAAACGTTCAAATGTAACTTCTAGTGCTTTCAGATCATCAAATTTTCCATCTACCTATCTACGTGACTTGTTACATGCAACATTACTGCAGGAAGCTCTCCCTCACCAACCCTTTCACAGATGAGAGAAAGAAAAATGGATAAATTGGGCTGTCCCACTGAGAACACTGCCCTCGCAAATGGACAAATGGGACAGAAAGTGAATTGGTATGGTGTTTTATATGAGGCTTGGTCTGAGCACACTAAAGGTCACAGTCTGAGAGGCTTGCAAATACACACACACACACACACACACAAGCTCAAACTTAAAGTTGGTAGAAAAATATTAACACTACTGGAACTCGGGGTTAATTCAGATCAAGTCTGAGGGGACATTCACATTGAGAAATCTCATTGGCTTCTTGATTGATTGATTCCCTCTTAGCAAATGGTAAGTGAAAAATGTTGAGTGATAGCCTCAGGTGACTGAACTAAATAATATAGAGGTGGTTTTTTTTTTGGATTCTTGATTTAATTAAAATAAAAATATATATAAATTCAACAGATCATGTCAAAATAATGACAATTTTGTGTGGTTCTGATTTTTAAGTCACAGCAAGAATGGCTCTGAAAAGAGAAATATAAATAAAATGCATTCATTTGTGAGCATTCATATAGTATATATAACAGTTGTCAATTTCGTTGTCAAATAATTTTCGTCATAATGTTCGTCAACAAAATTTTTTTCACAGACGAAATACGAGACTTTTTTAAAACTAATTTTAAATGACAAAAACTATGACCATTAACATTTTCGTCAAATAATAAAAACGAGACAAAAATGTTAGGGAGGGACACTGACACAGACACTGAAGCACACACACACAGAGAGTGTATCTCACACAGCATGAGTTAGTCTGAATGGAGAATTACACATAAAATGATTTCAAATTGTCCGTTTTGACGAGCATTCACGTAAACAGAGTCAATTATGTATTAAGTCAACAGTAGGGAACATGTATCAGTACATTGCATCCTTTGCATCCGTGTGTATTCGGTTTTAAAGAGATAGCAGCTTAATTGCTATTGTCCAAGTCACTGATGTTAATCAAGCAACAAAAGTAAAATCACTTACTGCTCCTGACTGAATCACTTAGTACTTATTAGTTCTAAAGATTCATGTAAATTTATTTGTACATGTTCTTGTCCTTTATGAGAAGTGGTTATATTTAATTTTAACATAATGGCATGTTGTGTGTCACCACAGTTAAATCAGTGTCCATCATGAAACCTTAAATGACATTTTAGAGAAATGCTTAATAAATGCATTACACTTTAACTAAACCCATAAGATTTTAGCTGACTAAATTTACTGTAGAATTAGTCTACTAAAATTATGATATTAAGACTAGTTTAGCCTAGTCTAAGAATAAAATTAAAACCATTCAGATGACTAAAATATGACTTAAACTAAAGGCCATTTTAGTTAAAAATCTATGGCTAAAACTAAATCAAAATTCCATGGCAAAATTACCACTCTAACAGATGTATAATAGATTAACTTTTTCAGTTATATTTTAGTTCTGAATTTTCAATTGTAAACGTAATAATTGGCAGCTGCCCATACAAAAGTAATAACCGTCATCTGCAAAATCCATTTAATACTTCAGTATTATCTGAAAACAGAAAAGGTCTAAGATGTCATTTTATTGACGTTTAAAACCCTCACTCCTGCTGTTCGGTTAACAAGAAAAATAATGGAATAACAACTTTAATCATGTCAGAACTTCTAGTTTTTGCATATTTGTCAACTAGACTTTGATAATAATTGGAATTAGAAAGAATTTTCCTTTAATTTTAATGTTGTAGCATTTTTGCTGCATTATTGCCATGTTTATTAGTTATTTATGCTTTTTTTGGTATGTCATTCATTTCAGTTCATGTTCAGTCTTTTTGCTACCTAGTAGGCCACTGTAGATGACACTGAACAAAAAATATACTTAGAACTTTTTTTTTCTTTTTTAAAGATTTTTATGAGCCATGTAAGGTTGAACTGGATCCCCATTGTTTTCCAATTTTCTTCGTGCTGGTATCACCAAACACAGATGCCAAGGCCGAGCAAATAACGAGAGCTGGGGTGCACCGTCTTCTGCCTTTACCTGGCAGCAGAGCGGCAAAAGGAGAAAAAAATACAGCTCAGTGTGTGTGCCGCATGTGTATGTGTGTGTTCGTGTCCCTGACATGTGTGTGTGTGTGTGTGTGTTTGCCGGTGAAATGTAGCTGAGGGTCTTGCTCTGGACTGTTACCAAGGGCAGAGGGTTCAGGATAATGAAAGCACCACAGTGACATGTTCTATACTCACTTTTGTACTCAAGGTGAAATCCAGCCGCGACGACACTGATATCTGTATGGAAGTGCAGGTAAAGCTGGTTGGAGGTGCTGTTCAACAAGGCTGGAGCTGTTGTACCTGGAAGATAACACCAGAAAGGGGCATGAGCAGAAAAAGGGCTGGAGTTATCATACACACGGACAGAGTGTTCTCATTCCAGCGCCACACACACACACAGTAGGCAAATGATGACTGCGTGCTCACATGCAGGAACAAAAGGGCAAAGGGAGGTAAGCAGCTGTTAATCACGGCAGGCGTATCGCTCCTGTGAAAGACTCGCCCGTTTTGGACATCAGCCAAATGAAACCGAGTCAAGTAAAAAGGGGCGGCAAAAAGGAAATGTTTGACAGGCGCTAGTCATTGAAGTGTGTCGCTATCCTTCTGAGCTCTCAGGGGGGAACTTTCATCACAGCTCAGAGAGAAAAGTCACTTATCGTCATACTAAAAAGCAAAACAGCTACTGCCACTCTGGATTCAAAGCAGAGGATTTTCCTTCTGCTTATACATATATGGACAGAACTAATATAGAGTGTGACATCTTTAATAAGTAGAGAAAATGTCATGAATTCTATATAACATCCTTAAAGTCAACATGAAACAGTGCTGCAGCGGAGCTTCCATGATGTGACATATTTCCGAGTGAAACGGGAGAGAATAACTGTTGACTGGGACTTGATTTTATCCATGGAATTGGTTGGATTGTGAAAAATGGGTATTATGTACCAGAATAGAGTCAGGGAATTGGAAGGCCAAAATTAAGGAGTGAATTGATAAATTGTTCACCGTAAAAGTAAAAACAACAACAAAAACCTCAAAACAAAACAAATCAAAACAAAACAAAAAACTGGCAGCTGTGGTTCTGTAAAAATGCATATAAATATATATTATAAAACAACCTGTAAATTTAGGTGGAAATTTACTGTAGACTAGTACAGTTAATTATTTCATATTCACACCAGATATGTGAAATTTTAAATTCATGTTGACTTTAATATGAGAGAAATTTTTTTAATGTCATATTTGTAATTATTTATTAATTTTTTTTCAATTATTCAATTTTTTTTCAATTAAAATTTTGAAAAATAATTATTTGGCCCAAAATAGTTCTAATTAACTATTTTCTACCTCAACATACAGAATTCAACGGGCTGTATCATTAAGACATTCCTGCCAAGTTGCTGAACACTAAACAGGCACCGATAAGTAAATGTGGGCGGACATGTGCTAAAGAAATGTTCTGGGTTCAATACAAGTTGTGCTCCACTGACATGTGGCCTGATATCAATTACCACACACAAATAATACTGAGTCGTCCCTCAGATGAAAAAATAAAATAAAACCACATCAAAAACAGTGCAAGTGTATGATGCAAAATACTGCACCAGGTTAAATTTTAAAAATACATGGGGTTTGGAAAGAATTCATCTGCAGTGAAGATGGATATTGAGCAGATCCTGTGTTTAGTGTTGTTTGATAAACGTTGTGCAGTACAAACATCTGGATGGTACTGGCTAAGTAGGTTTAGACAGTTAATTCAGCCTATCTGCCATTTTTTCCACACTGATTGATCTAAACAGACAATGTGGATATTGCATTAATGTTTGCGACAAATTCATTTCACATAATAACAGGCCTTTAGGCTAAAAGCATTTTACAAAAAGTCCCCCATTAGCACATAACCTAGCAAAGAGCAATACATTTGCTACTTTGCTTAAAAATCTTTGTTAAGTACATTTTACTTATTTTTTTAAGTAAGTACATAATAGTTAAGGCCACCTAATATGAAGTGTGACCTGTTAATTAATAAAATACAAATGTTGTTTTTATTATTATTACAATGATTTCTTTACTATTGTTATTATTATTATTTGTAGTAATGCAGTAGAAATTTGTTGAAATTAACAATAATATTATAATTTTTATTTATTATTCATTGCTAGTTCATGTTAATTAATATATTAAACTAATGTTAACAAAGAAACCTTATTGCAAAATGTTACCGTCTCACTTAGGGCAACATTACAGGCTGCATGCACAAATCAATGCATCTGAAGAATGTGATTCATAATGTTGATAAAGTGGACAACTGTATCTCACAACACTACGGTAACACATACGCTCTGTCACAAAAAAGAACATTTCCAGTTCCTGCATTCTTCCCAGCTTCTTTTCTTCTTTGAGCTTATTTGCTTTTACCCATATTCTTTTTATCTCCCTGTGGGAATGAAGGTACAATTCAAATAATGTGTAAAAGTAAATAAGGTTGGAGTAAACAAGATTGTAAAAAGAATCAACAAATAATGTTTATAGTATTCAGTGCCTTAGTACGCTGCCGCAAAGCAACTCGGGATGAATGCTTAAATACACCCACATAGCCATGGCATGCGCTTAGAGAACTGTTTAGTTTGAGAAGAAAGATTTCTTTCAAACTCACATCTGTAGCATTTATTCATACATGGCTTGTTTATATCTGCACACAAATGCCCAAAATGGTGTCATGCAAGTTGCCAGGAAATGGTTCCCAGCATCTTTTGCATTTAAAACATCCTGCTGTTCAGACTGCTAATACTCCAGTCGATCCAAGTACATTAGACTGATGACCGAAGCCTGAAAAATGCTCCTTTGCGCTTCAATGATTTGACTAATAATTTTTGGATGAAGTTTGACAGCTCCACAGAGCTCATCCAGTGTCCAGCTATTCAGCAGTCTATCATCTCTATTAGGGACAAGGCAATCTAGAGAGGATCTTAAAACGCTCAGACGAGACTCGGGTGAGCCTAAATGGACTTTGCCAGACAGAATATGTTACACTTACAGTATTGAATCACATCGGATGCCAAATAGGACAAGGAGTGATGCATCCTCACAGATTAGGGGGATTTGAGAAGAAGGATTCTTTGTGAAATACATGCACATGATTGGATTGGACCACTACAGACCCATTTTCCTTCTAAGCTGAGCACTGAAGTTGCTCCCGCACAGATGGGAAAAAAAGAAGAAAAAAAAATTGCAAGCAGAAGGCAGACTCAAAAATGTGTGGGGTAAAAGCGAGATTCACAGGCAGCGTTTGAACTGGAGTCCAACCACATGTCCATTCATTTTCAGTATGCAACTAAAGCTGTGGGAGACATGCTTGGGATATTATAAAAGAATAATCAACTACAATCATATTACATATAGCAATAATTATGTCCGATTATATATATACACACACTCAAGTGTCTGGATTAAATTAATATATATATTTGAATGTTTCTTATGCTTACTAAGGCTACATTTATTTGATCAAAAATACAGTGAATGCAGCAATATTGTGTGATATTATTACAATTTAAAATAACAATTTTCTATTACATTTGCAGTCTCTAGTGTCACATGATCCTTCGAAAACCATTTAAATATGCTGATTTGATGCCAATATACTTTTTAACTATTACTGGTGGACTAATTATTAATAAAAGCTCTTATTATTAAGTTTATTCAGTTAAACGAATGCCACCTTGGCGAGCATAAGAGACTTCCTCAAAAAAATGTATAAATAAATCTGTTTATATATGTATATATTTGCATATATGATAAGTATATGACTCTGCTAAAGAGGCCGGAAGGTGCCGGGAAGAGATGCACCATCATTTTTGTAAAATAAAAAATCTATTTAGCAAAAATAGTGATTTTAGTCTGATCTTGAGCATTTTTCATCTTCAGAATCATAACGTGCAGTCAGAATTAGGTAAATAATGACAGCGATATCTTTTAAAGACACACAACAAATGCATGCAGTTGTAATTAAATTGGTATTTGTTGAGCCGCAATTAATCCCGAATGATGAAAAGTGTGGGGAGACAGAAACACAAAACATATCTGACAGTTTAATTAAGGGTATTATCCTAATGGATTTGTGACTAGAGGAAGAATGAAACGACCGATTGTGATGGGCGAGTGTGCGGGGGATATAAAAGGCGAACACGCAGGCGACAGGAGAGCGAAGAGTGCATTTTAATGGGCAGCCAAACACCATGCCTAATGACACTGGCTCCTGATTCCCTGCCATGTCTTACCAATGCTCACAAATGACTTCAGGCTTCTATAATTTAGACCATTGAGATCTAAATGAGGGGAAATTACCGTTTTATCATCAAATTCAATCATAGACTGGCATCAGGTGTCTCGGGAGACTGGGTGAAGATGGTTTAGCATTTAAAGAGCTTCTCTGATTTTGAGAATATGGCTTGGGGAAGGTGAGGAGTGCTAGACAGTGTGAAGTGCCATTGAACACATGCCTTAGAGCAGATGGAGCTCCCTGGCTGGGTGACCTTTCACCAGCATGCTAGTGTGGCACAGAGGCGGAGTTCATTACAGCCGTATTGAAAGTATAGCTAGAGGCCTGGCCACGATTCAGTCTATTGGGAGAGTCCCCAAAAAGGTTAAGCCTCCTTTCTCAAAGGAAGATCTTGCCCCCTCTTCCTAATCCTGCTGTGCGACTTTTTTATGTAATATATTTATTTCTTTTTTGAATAGCTTGATCTAGTCTGTTTTTGATTCTCATTATACACTCTGTATATTTTAATTAACAGTTGTTAAAACTGTTTGGGTAGTTGGTGCATAATGTGCCTTTTTTTTTTAATCAAGATGTTTTAACTTAATATTTATATGGATGTTTTAGGTCATGTAACTGGTAAAAAGTTATTTTTTTCCCACTATTTTTAACCATCCTTTTTTTGCTGGTGATTTTTACATAAGCAGCCTCTCAGTTATATTAAATAAATATAATATTAGAGATATCATCTTTCCAAAAGTATTGGAATGAATAAAACAAAGACAAACAAAGATTTTTCTGTATAGTAAGAGCAAGCTAAACTACAAATGAAAGCACAAGCGGCAATGATGGCATTCACAATACTCACAACATTTAATCTTTCAATTTGAAACATTCAGCTTTTTGGTCCAAGACATTGTGATAATGAATTGGGATGAAATAAATGTGGCTGGTGGTTTTCCAACTGGAACCCAAAAGGCTGTAAGAATTGATACTGTTAATCAACCAAATGTAAAATGAGGGCATTCATCTGTTATGTAAGGGATGGCACATGGACAGCCTTCCAGGACTGGAGCTAATTTCAGCACTTCCAAGAATCCAGGGGCATAAAACCAGTGGTGGGGATTGGCTCTCAGTTTTATTGCAATATGAAACTGTAATGAGCTATAAAGAACTACATGATATGCAAATGAGCTTTAGGAGAACTTCTGTAAATCAGATGCCGAATCACTCCAACAGACTATTATTGAAATAAGCAATTAAAAGGGGATTAATAAAGACAATACGAACCTGAAAAGCTCCCGAGCTTTGGAGCTGTCATATCGCCACCGTCATAGATTTCTAACGAGTCCCAGTTATGCTCGGTGGCAAAGCTCATGACTTGGATCTGCCAAGAAAACAGAGATACACATTATGAAATGACAAACTTCTTCACAATTAAAATTCATTCATTCAAAATTCATGTAATGGCCACATTTTTGATGCACTGCTTATAATCATAGCCATGGTTTCTTTTATCAAAAAGAGTCGTTTTGTTTTATGCAACAATTCTCCACCCTAATCATAACCTAACCTTTGTGCTACTGTACCTTAAACACATCAATATGTAAATTATATTTGAGGTGAATAGGTGTTGATATTAAAATGTTGTCAGTGTATACTCATGGTATGTTAATGTTATGTGTAAATGTTATGTTAAAGCTTTTTTTTTGATTGAATGATCTAGTATAGTATGATATAGTACCAGTAGTTCAGAGCAACACTTGAAATGCTGAAATGGAAGTTTCTATGACTATACAAAGCATATTAATATTAGGTTTGGTCATTGGGTTAATCATCTAGCATTCTGACATCATACTGTTTCGATCTGCACCTGTTTGGTACAGCAATGCAGGATTAACAGTAAAATTTGTTACTTTTAACTTTCTAAATGTTTACTAAACTCTGATTCTGTAAATCATACGTACTTTGTGTGAAAAAGAATAAAAGTTGTCAGAGTTTCACTGCCTCTAGTGTTAATTTCAGCTGGAAACTGGAGTGATTTGTACAGCATGTAAAACTATGCTTGTTTGTTTTTTGCAGAAATGTAGGTAGAGGCACGTATTACCAATGAGCCTGGGGAACAACAATGCATACAATGCCACAATCAAAATTTTTCTGATTTATGTTGACTTTCATTTATGGGCATGCTCTACATTTGGCATCTATTTTGGATCTTTTACATAAAACAAACAGCACTTTGAACAGCAAAAAGCACATTATACAATGCTAAATTTAACCTGTGTAATTCACTCCCTTGCTGCATGCAAAGGAATCTTTTCCATCTTATCACTTCAGCAGGTGTAGCTTTACTGCATTTGATGAGTTCACACGTGGCTCTTTTGTACTTGCCTGGATACCAGCTCCTTCTGTAACAATGATTTTCCACACACAGTTCAGGCTGTTCCCATAAGGCTCCGGGAACCCGGGGGAGAGGATGGTGCCTCTCCTTTCTGTCAGATTCCCGCTGCATGGGACTGTGGAGCAAAACAGAGGCAAAATGAGCTCATGCTGAGGATGGAACAGCACAAGTGTCTGAACTGAGTATTGTGAGAAAGGCCGAAGACTCTTTTGACACAAGATGCGATTATGCCTGAGGTAACATGAAGCAAAGCCATCATCACCATGCTAAAACATACATTTCCTGCATGAGAAGTGTCTTTCTGGGAACACGTTATATTTCCCAAGAAACAATATAATGTCACTGCCTTAGTAAAGCCTTATAGCTGTAGAAGCTGAACAAATTATTCAAGAGATAAACAATCAAAGTTGACCGTTGACCTTTTTTGTTCCTGGCCTTACTTTGAACAATTCATATGTGCATGTTATTACATACACATACACACACATAGGTATCCATGTTTTTTTTAGTATATAAAATATTTTATACACAGTTCCTTATTTTCAGGGGCTCAGTGTAATTGAACAAATAAAGGCAATACAGGTCATAACTCTGAGATGCTTTACCAGGCCTTTACTGCAGCTGACATCAGTTGTTGTTTGTTTGTGGGTCTTTCTGCCTTTAGTTTTGTGTTCAGTGAGTAAAATGCATCTCAGTCGAATTGAGATCAGGATATTGACTTGGGCATTGAGGAATAAATCACTATTTTACTTTCAAAAATTCCTGGGTTGCTTTTGCTCTATTTGTCCATTTGTACAATAAAACATTCAATCAACTTTTCAATCAACTTTTGCTGCATTTGACTGGGTAGAGAGTATATCCCTACACACTTAAGAATTCTTCCGGCTGCTTCTGTCTTTTGTCACATCTTCACTAAACACCAGTAACACAGTGTCACTGGAAGACATGCTCATGCCATCACACTGCTTCACTATGTTTCACAGATGATGTTGTATTCTTTGGATCGTGAGAGCTATTTTAAGCCTTCTCCATACTTTTTTCTTCCTGTCTTTCTGGTACAGGTTGATCTTAAACCTCATTTCACTTCAGAATACTTAAAAATGTAAGGAACCCACTGATCTATATAATGACTGGATCGCTCATTGCGTTCTAAACTGCCGACAGCCAGTGAAGCCACCGGAAGTGTTC
>JAUMHE010000014.1:288600-306309 GCA_032359235.1 Enteromius mattozi | reverse complement strand
AGTATTAGTGTTTGGTATTCAGTTTCTGAACGGTTTAGGCACAAGCCAACAGTTTGGTGACGCTGTCTGAGTCTTACATCATATTTTTTTTTATTAACGGTAATACCGTATACCGGGGTAAAATAGGGAGGCGGTATGACGGTATCAAATTTTATATACCGCCCAAGCCTAGCTCCCCGGGACTCCAGATCCGCCATGGCTCCCCGGAACTCCAGATCCTCCCTGAAGGCATTAGAGCCCTCGTGGCTTTCATGCTTATGAAAACTCATTAAACTTGTTATTTTTATGTAGGCCTCCATAATTTAATAATGGGCTAAGGTTTTTTAATGGATGAAGAACAGACTATTTGCATATGATTTGCGCAATAAGTGAAATTATGTATGGAAACAGCTTAAGGGCAATTTTTTTTTGCGATACACTAAAACTTAGGTGACAATTTGATTTTTTAAGGATGACGTCATCACGCACACCATTTTATCGGTAAAAGGCCAGTTTGATGGAAACAGGCTGGAGACAGCAAAACAATTTTGCGCAAATTCTCTTTGTCGATAACAAAACAGCGTAAAAACTGGATGGAAACTTGGCTAATGTTATTTTTGGTAATATATGTTTTAATCATGTTACTTGTCTGGTGTTAATGAAGCATTCATGTCGAGCCCTGGAGTCTATGTGCCGGGCTCAGCCCCGGACGGCCCTGGCCCGATTTAATCCCTGTATACAGTTATTTACATATATACATAGGGTTAACTTAAACAAAATTACAGCGACAGATTGATAATGTGGATCATGTCATGCTACAGTATTGTGACAGCATTATTGCAAAATATAATTTTATAATTCTTTTGTACATTCTGATAAACAAAACACTTTACCTGGGAATGGGCACAAGAGATTTGGGAGCAGTGGGAACGCTGCATCTGCAACAGACTCATGCGGGTTGGTAACATGGTTCCTGACAGGATGGAGATTCCTGTTTAAAGGTGCAGTGTGTGATTTTTAGCTGCATCTAGCGGTTAGGATTCGAATTTCAACCAACGGCTATGTCCCCCGCTCACCCGTCCTTTCAAAACGCATACAGAAGCTACGGAAGCTGACACAGGACAAAAATGTCGTCGTCTGTTACACCTGACAGTAGCCAATTAAGCGATGAAGTTTCTGTACAAAGGTAAGTCAAAGAATTATATTTACTTAATTATTCAGTAGACCAATATGTTATAGCGAATATTATTGTTACTACTTCCCCATGAGTAATGCCTAAAATCAGAGGAAATGATAGATGACTGACACTGATGTTTAAGCACCAAACACTGATTGTAAGCCTAAACTTCACATAAACTGTAAACTGTATCTTTAAATCTGATTGGTTAATTACAATGTTGTTCCAGGGTCAACAAAGTTGCTGACCCAGGGATATGTTGCACTTGGTAAAATCAGGTTAGCGATTAGGCTTGATAGAGAGGCAGCAAATATGCTTCCTTAAGTTAGATGTCAAACTTTTGAAGGCCGACATTTCCTTGTTGAGCGGGAGACAAAGGAGACATTTCATCTTGAATGAATCCTTACAAATATCACTAAAAGAAAAGAATTCGCTAAAGTATGGCCACGGGTGCTCTTGATCCTGTGGCTGATTTTGGACTGCGTTCGCTGCTGAATCACATTCTACCTCCATTTTCTTCCACTGATTGACTGTTATAATTTCTCTCAAAAATCAATACTTTTTGATTGCAAATAAAATTGTAATTAAGTAAAATATTCATTTTTAATTGTACTCAAGTAAAGTAAAAATAATACTTTACACCTCTGCCTGGTTGTAGCAGCTCCAGAGTCCCGTTGATTACCTTCGACCCATATGTACTCTCCTTGAAGACATCTCCACCGCTTTCACATTCACAGGCCCCCACGTCCACCATCATGAAGGGGTAATGGGCATCACAAGCAGCCATCAGGACAACAGAGTGACTCCCCTTGTAATTAAAATAGTCACTTCCTGCATTTCGGGGGACTTTGATGGTGACATGCTTCCCATCGATGGCACCAAAACACAGTGGGAAGTTCCAGACTCTCCAAAAACCACACGCTATGTCCATTCACTGTGTCTGGGAAGGGAAGGGGATGAATTCCAGCTGCAGAGTGTCCCAAATGGCCTTGCACACCTCGGAAATAATCTTCGATACAGTGCAGCTGCCCATAACTTTCAGCCACAGCGACCTGTGAACATCCTGTTGCTAGATAGCGTAGTGACCGCTAATCTTTCTGCCACACCGATCGGAGCTCACTCAGATCAAAAGGTGTTTACATGAAGACTTTTCAGTCCAAAGGACCTTTCAATCCGATTACTAACAGATTATTTGATTCCACATCCAAACATAAAAATCTAAGGCATCTAAAAAGCAGTAAATGATTCATCTGCTGACAGAGTGCTCACAACCTCCAGGAGCAGCTGGTTTTTGATGTGTTCAGTCCAGCTTTTGCCTGTAACTCGCTATTTTTGTTTGTCAGTGTGTTCGTATCGCTGGTATCTGCTGTAGTAGCTATTTCGAGAAGGCATACTGTTGTTTCATTTAACACAGATATTGAGATAATAACTATATGTTCTCACATCAGCTGCATCAGAACAGCATCTGAATCCAGCATCATATCCAACCCAGTTGTGAGTTTAATACCATGAAGACATAAAAAAGAGCTATAGTAGTAGATTACTGGAAGAACCAACACAATGCTTGAACAAGAACTGAAAAGACACTGAACACTGTGTATATACAAGATAAGCATACTGAGAAACAAGTGTTAATCATAGGTAGCCACATAAACAAGGACGTAACTTATAGATTTCTGATTTACCTATACATGATTAAACACCACAACATCATCTCTATACATAAAATGTTTCACTGGAATATTACCAGTCATATATCCAGCGAGCATATAACACATGATTGTCCCGTTTTACGTGCATCATCTGGTAGGCATACAACTAAGCCAAGATTCTCTCAATGTATCCTGGCAATCCTCTTTTTTCACATAAAACAACAACAACAACAACAAAATCTTTGCATGTTTAACCTGATCAAAAGCTTAAAATACATCAATGAAACACTTTTTTCTTTCTTATTTACTATTTCCTGTAATGCATAGATGCAAAGATCAGTAACACGTTTAAACTTAAATCCAAACTGGTTGCCTGTAGAATTAATTTAAACACTTTTAACCACTTTAGACAGGATACTAGCTAAAGCTATATGTCTACAATAATTTAAGTTACCTACTACCGTTCCAGCTTAGTTCTGAATAACTGGTAACACTAAATCTGGTAACACAACATGAATCAAAACAGCTAATGAAGGGGCTATCCTCTTAAAGATGTTCAACAGAAATATTATCCAGGCCACTAGATCATCCCTCTGATGATTTACATCTGTACAGTTAATATCACTACAGATCATTGCATCCCTAGGTAAATGACCATAATAAATTACATTTATTTATTATTTTCAACAAGCTTAAATAGGACTCTTATGTCGTTTTGGGTTATGTGACGTCATTAGGACGCGCCGTGATGCTGCGTCTGTTGTGATTCGGCCGAAGAAAGGTTTGTGGTTTTTCCATGTTGAAAATTTTTAAATCGATGCAAATTGTTTATTTAATTGTTTCAGTCTATTTTGCAGTTTTAACAAACGATCTATAATTAATTATTTATTACTGATATTCTAATGTTGTATCTGGCGTTAATGGACGCATTCTGTGTGACAGGCGCGTCCCAAAGCTCACTAAATGATGAATCGGTTATTATTATAAGCTGAAATCGCGCCGCTGTCATGTAGTGATGTGAGAAGCGCTGGACGCAGGACTCTCGAACGACACCCGCTGGTCACACACGAGAACTCTGACAGACTTCAAGAGTGTGTCATGAGTCACATGAAGCTACTCGAGAAATAAAGAAGTAACTAAACATGAACTAATATTCTTGTATTCATGTATAGTTGGAGTTTGTGTGAGCCATTAATGCTCTGACTGGCCCTCGCCAGCGCGCTGACTGTGGAGCTGGTTGAGATATTTATTATTTTTGTCTTTAGGTAAAGTGGCAGTGTCCAAACACAGAAGAAATCCTGGTGAATATAAATATGACGTTAATTAAAGAGGAGACTGAAGACATGAAGATCGAAGAAACATTTGGAGTGAAACAAGAAGATACTGAGGAACAAACAGGTTGGTTTTTATTGTCTAAGCTAAACTGTGATCCTTATTGAGATGTTCCCCATTATTTTTGAAGAATGATGTATAAGTGGCTTAATGAAAAAGCTTTTATTTCAGACTGGGCATCCACAGATAGTACCTTTCCTTAATAAACATCTTATTCACCAATTCTGCAAATATTCAAACACATATATGTTAGAAATCTTTCAGTTGTTTTCACTATTTAATATTCATCAGGCCAACATTAAAAGTAAAATAAAATTAGTCCACACGGCGACCTTCAGAGGTTATTTCTGCTATTAAATAGTTCTTATCAACAACATAAATTAATAAATAATATTTTTTTAATTATAGAATATTACATGTTGTGTTATATCTAGTAGCCTATACATATTTAGCTGTTTCAGAAAAAAGATTGGCTGCTTCCCCAAGTGCAGTGTCACAAACTGTACAGGAATATTTCTATCACAAACAAATGTATTACACTGTATAATAAATGCATAAGACTGCCTGCTCTTCGCTGTATAGATGAAGTGATATATTAGGATATAAAGCTGCTGACAGGCTGCATTACGTGTGCGCTCCAGATGTTTACTTCTTACACAGTGAGTGCAGAATATATTACTGCATCATATGTCATTACACCAGTTATACGTCATGTTACATGTGCAAAACTTTTCAGTTTCGGTTTCAATTTGGTTGAGTGTTTGTATGTCCTTCTGAACAGATTAGAAGAGGTTTACAACTCTCCTCTCAAGCCATCTGAAATTTGGGTTTGGGCACTTTTGTTCCAATGGAGTTACATGGATCATTTTCATTGAGACTGAACTTGAACACGTTGATCCATGTGAACGCACCTAGTGATAGTTTCATCCACTCTCTCTCGAAGTATTCTGGCTAAAGGCCATCTTGCTGTCCTTAGTGTTATATCCTGTGTATATTTTGTACAGATGTTGTATTTTGGCAAGTATTTAATTAATTTACCCAGAGAAAAGTGTTGGATTAAGCAACAGACATTATACAAGCCAGTGCTTTAAAATATATAATAAATGAACTATTGGTTTGTTATATCAGCCTTTTGTTTGCTGACTACAGGAGGTCAATGCATCAGTGCATCTCTAGTTCAGACTGCAGTGGAGTCCATCTCTGTCCTCAACAGCAGTGCTTCACAATGATAAGCTGAAAGCCTTATAAATCAGCCTTTATGCAAAAAGCGACGTAGAGAAACAAGATAAAAGTTTCCCAAAGCCATGAAAAGAATGAAAGGAAATCGAGCAAGCAAATAAATATTACACCATACTGCTGTTGTCATTGTTGTTCTTCTACCTTTTAAAGCAAATGTAATTTTTATCAAATTTATAGGCTATGTGCGAGCGTCTCTTCCTGTTTACATTAATCTAGACCCCGCCTCCTGCAGAGCAGGCTCAGAATGTTCGGAAACAGTATACCTTTTTAAACTTCTTTTTTCCCTCAAATGGGCAATGTTGTTAGTTTTGTGTAGTGCCATTAAACGTTTTTGTTACTTTTTTCACTTTAGAACTGATGCCATTGAAAGACGAGAGTGACATGCTAACTGATATGGAAGAGAAAGATCAGTATGAGAGACATCATGATTTCATAACTGGAGATGAATTTTTTAGTTGCTCACAGACTGGAAATACTTCCTCAAGAAAGATAGCTCAACAGATAGGAACAAGAAGTTATTTTGCCTGCTTTCACTGTGAGAAGAGTTTCAGTCAACATGAAAACCTTCAGGTCCACCTAAAACTTCACACTGGAGAGAAGTCTTACACATACCCTCAATGTGGAAAACAAGATGGCAAACTTCACACTGGAGAAAGCCCTTTCACCTGTCAACGGTGTGGAAACATATTCACTCAGAAAGGAAGCCTTAACAGGCACATGAGAATTCACATTGGAGAGAAGCCGTACACTTGCCCTCAGTGTGGGAAGAGTTTTGATCAACACGGGAACCTTAAAGTCCACATGAGAGTTCACACCGGAGAGAGCCCTTTCATCTGTCAACAGTGTGGAAAAAGTTTCAGCCAAAAAGGAAACCTCAGTTATCATATGAGAGTTCACACTGGAGAGAGCCCTTTCTCCTGCCATCAGTGTGGAGTAAGTTTCACTGTGAAAGGAAGCCTTACCAGACACATGAGAATTCACACTGGAGAGAAGCCTTACACCTGTCCTCAGTGCGGAGAGAGTTTCGAACAACTTGGAAACCTTAAGGTCCACATGAGAATTCACACCGGAGAGAAGCCTTACACATGCTCGCAGTGTGAAAAGAGTTTTGATCAACACTGGAACCTCAAGGTCCACATGAGAGTTCACACCGGAGAGAAGCCTTACACATGCACTCAGTGTGGGAAGAGCTTCGATCGACATGGAAACTTTAAAGCCCACGTGAGAGTTCACACTGGAGAGAAACCTTACACATGCACTCGGTGTGGGAAAAGTTTCACTCAGAAAGGACACCTTGAAGTCCACTTGAGAATCCACACTGGAGAGAAGCCTTTCACCTGCCAACAATGTGGAAAGAGTTTCAGCCGAAAAGGAATCCTTGACAAGCACATGAAAATTCACGCTGAAGAGGAGTTTAGATCCACATGGACGTCTTAATGCCCACATAAGAGACAAACATTTATATTTGGTCTGCGAGGGCAGAGTTTACAATATAATCTATCCCTTAATGACTACATGCAGATTCACTTTTTGCCCCCAAATGACATTTGCTAAAATGGCATGAGACTTTAGGGCCTTTCGCACCACAGGAACCTTTTATAGTACTTGTTTGTTTCCTTTGTTGAACACTGTGCAAATGACATCGCTGTTGACCGGCTTACTTTAGTACTGCACTTTTAGTTCTGGAACTAAAGCGGTGCGAAAGGCCCTTTTGTCACTGAGGTTGTCAACACACTACAACTAAACATTTATTTTTAATTAGTTTTATTTTTCAGCTTGTTGATGTTTATGCAGACTCAAAGACTCAAGCCACTGCACAAAGGAACAAAATGTAACCAACGCG
Source organism: Enteromius mattozi (assembly GCA_032359235.1). Lineage (NCBI taxonomy): Eukaryota > Metazoa > Chordata > Actinopteri > Cypriniformes > Cyprinidae > Enteromius > Enteromius mattozi. Next base: position 299,087 of record JAUMHE010000014.1, on the reverse strand, counting down.
ATAAATTAGTGCAAATAGCTTTAATAAAGCTCAAATAGTCTTCATTTTATACATCTGTTAAGCTACATTTAATCTAATGTGTGTGTGTGTGTGTGTGACTGTCGTAGGCCAGTAAGTACTGTTGCGTGTAAACCTCACTCCCCTGATCTCAAGAGGCACTTCAGAAAATTGATTCTAGGGGCCGTGGTCTTTAGCCTCCTTGCTGAGTAGCACCAGTTAAATGTGTTCATTTTAAAAGACATAGCTCAGACAGAATCATCATTTCTATAGATTTTTCCACTGATTTACTGATGAGCATTAGCAGCTTTCAGCGCTGTCTACCTGTGTTCTCTCTTCCATGATCACTGCTCTGACTCAGAGCTAATAACATATTTAGTTTGAGCAACATAGCATGGCCAAAACACTCAATGGATGGAAGTTAATACAAACACTTAATGGTTGTTTAAAGTGACTTTTGAGGAAAAGCAGAATATAAATCTTAATTATTGTCTTATGTAGCAGCTCCCGCACTCTCCACTGAAGGCGAAGGTTTGAGTTACAAAATATCAGCATCAAAACCTTAATGACTTGGAGAGGATCCCTCCTGAGATGTGTGCAAACCTGGTGCCAACTACAAGAAACATCTCATTCAGCACGATCAAGTGTCAGCCATGAAGTAAACGCAGATGGGCGGGGCTTTTGATGAAAAGGTGACTGCTCTCGAGGCAGTGTTTATGCAAATGTTTGTGCCCAGGTGATGTCACTTTGTACCTCTGATCCAAAACAAGCCATTTTTTGGAGCTTGACAAACTTCCTCCTCATTATAAATATCTATTTAAAGTTTTTCAGTACTTGTCATATTACAAAGAACACTACATGTACGCAGATGTGTAGATTTAATCAATGTTAAAACAATGGTTTACAGTAATTTACAAAGCAGTCCGTTTTAAAATGTTAAATGAAACCACGTTTTCTCATATTGGCCATTTTTAATTAGGTTTCAAAATACGGTATTTTACAGATGATATGTGTATCTGAATCATTACAAAACCTGGTATGTCATCGGGACCATGCTCTGAAGGTACCCAAAGTTTTGTAACAATGCCAACTTCTGGTCAAAATTCATAATAAAATGTGTAAAAATGCTAATAGCTTTTAATTAATTCTATCTATTTTCATGAAATGATTCTTGATCGATTCCCTAGATCATCCTGAAAACACTGCACAAATATGCTGTTGCACAGATATGAGTTTCTCACTGTTTGCACATAATACCACTCTCCTACACGGTTTCTTAATTTGTTTTTAGCAGCAGAATTACTATTTTTCCATTCTTGGATAAATATGCAATAGGAAATAGCCCATAAACCGCAGTGCCTTGTCTGTGGAGGAGTATCTGAGACAAGGACTGGCAGGAGGTTGTCCTGCTCCGCTTCACAGTTGTTGAGTGAAAGGAAATTTTTATGATGACGCATCACTTTAAACGCTAAAGGACTAAACGCTCGTCCCCTGTGTCGTACGTCATGACACTATTTCTATGTCACTGCATACATGCAGTCCTTTCATTTTTGTTTTTTTATCCAATCCAGTGTTCACATGTACACTCAGTTGTATTAGAAAGGGAATCAACCACCCCCTTCAATACAATCAAAACTTCATTCCAATCGAGCTCAATCGGATCAATTAAGGTATTTACATGAAGCCTTTTCAGTCCGACTGAGTGGTCAATCTGATTACAAATAGGTTATTTGATTGCAAGTAAACATAGCCACTGCCACACTATATATAGTTTATAAATGATAAAAAATTATTATAATAATTTAATAACAGCACCTATTTTCATAATGATCTCTGAATAAATTGTATAATTATATTATACAATTAACAATTAAACCATTACTAGAGATTATATGTGTGATTTTTCGGCAATTTCGCTTTAAATAAACCTAAAACTGTCCAACCACTCATCTTTGCAGTTGGTCTTATGCTCCCAGACATGCTAGCATGACTCATTGCTCCTTCTTAATTGCTGTTTGCAGCTATTGTTTTGTTTTTATTTTGTCACTGCTTATGATTTGGTATAATAACACTTGCTTAGTTTGTGCTGGTAAGACTAATTCCAGAATGAAGTACAGGACAGCGTTCAGTATTGGTAAAGCCCAGACAAAGTCTAAGCATTAATGCATACACAAATAAGATTATTCAATGAATCCTACATATTTTTTATCAGCAATTTGTCTCTTGCTTCCTTGTATTTCGCAGCTTTCTAGGTTAGTAGATAATAGACTTGAGTTAATAGAGTTAATAGAGTTTTGTTATCTGATGCTGCTGACAGATTTGTATCAGATTTTTGTTTATCAGGATATCAGAACGAACAGACATATCTGCCATAGCCGACAGGATGGAATAACAGAGGAACAGTAGAGGAACTCTATCGAAGAATCAGAGTCTGGACTGATATTGGTACAATATAACAAAACATCTTCATTATTGATGTACAGTTTGTGTCCTTTTATTTACAATATTTCACTATATTTTAAAAATATCCCAAATCAATATTTGAGCAAGTACATGACCAGCCAGTGTTCAAAAATATAGCCTTAGCCCGGTTTACAATGGTAAGCTCATAATAATGTTTCTAATTTGAGTGCTAAGTTTTCTGAAAAGATTCTGAATCGCTACATTATATTTAAGGAAAGGAGAGAACAGGATGTGACGTGCGGCCAGGGATGGTTTCCCATACCCATCCAAGTGCACACACACAGCAGTGAGAAGTGAACAACCACACACACACACATCATGAAAACAATAAAATATAATAGAGTTTTTACATTTGCAGCTTCATGTTACCTCTCTTTCAACCTTAAACTGATGGTTTGCACGGCTCGCGCTCTGTGTCTCACAAAAGTAAACCCTGTCTACTTTAATGTGATTGGCCATCTCAGTCATTTAGACATTACGAGCGCTGAGGCAGTTTTGATCTGAAGTGCCTAGTATGTGCTGCGGCAACACGGTCTCACTCACAACTCGTCACATTTTGACGCTTGGTCAAGACCCTTTTGCGTTGCTTTTTGACGATCAAGTTCTCTTTTTAGTCACTTTTCGACGTGAAGGGTCCTCAGTAGTTTTAAATACGAAACACTTAGGGTCAATATGCCAAAGCGATAATTTTTATAATTTTATCGTCATTATTTAAAAGATATATTGGGTAAAAACATTGGCATTATTGCATATATGTAGGGGTGTGACTTTTCAATGTAAACAGTCAAAACAGTTTTATTTAAATGATATTATTTACACATTTATGAGCACGTAACCCAACCCCTGCCCCTAAACCTACCATCTGTCAATAAAACACAAGATATAGCAGGCAGATACAACCACCGTCATCATTTATTTGAAAGATATTAATATTCAAAGTCTTTTGAGGCAAAACGATTGATTTGTGAGAGGAATAGATGCGGTCGCCGTCTCCGTCTTCTGTATACTTCCTGTGTGATTTCAAAAAATGCCGCTTCAAGAATCCTTACGTCAACGTTGGTCGTGAAATACTATTGACTCTTGTGTATTTTGTGACCGATTGCGTCATTCTACGGGACGGGAGTATGTTTTCTGAATGAACGTGAGTGTGTTAACGGAGCGGGATCATTTTTAATGATTAAAGCCTAGTGTTTTACTCTCTTCTTCACGTAAAGACTTGGAATGTGACACGACTTGTTTGTAATGTATTTATACTGCTTTTTTATGATTAGTTTGTGCAATAAATACCTGTGACTGCATTTCCCTGTGTGTGTGTGTTTATATTGTTCAGAGCTGCGTAGGTTTAGGGTAGGGGTGGGGTTCGGTGCTCCAATAAAAGTAAAACATTATATAATAAATTTATATATGCATGCAAACCATTACATTAAGCCAAACAGCTGAAAACTACTGAGGACCCTTTACATCGAAAAGTGACTAAAAAGGGGTACCTTGAGCTTCAAAAGGCGAAAGGGTCCTGACCAAGTGTCAAAATGTGACGAGTTGGGAGTGAGAACGTGATGGCTGCGGTGTCGCACGCATCCATAGAATAAAGCACAAGTTAATTCTCACACTTAATTATACTCACACTGTGTTTATAGCTCATAGCACACTGTAAAAAAAAAAAAAAAAACTAGAAATATCTTGTTACCCCACTGCCTAAAATGTTTTTGTTTCGTCTTATGTTTTGTTTTAGTTGTCACTTAATTTAACATTAAGCAGTAGAAATATTTTAGTTGACTAAACAAAACAATTTTAGGCAGCGAGGTAACAAGATATTTCTAGTTAAAACAACTTTTTTTTTTTTTTTTTACAGTGCAAGCTGTGACTATGAGAGGTTATAACCTCAAAATGTAAACAGTATGCAGCTTTCCCCATTGTTTGCGTGTCAGTGATTATCCCTCGGCGTGCCACTGCCTGCATGCATGCTGTGGTTGCTGCCCCCTGGGCTAGAATCTGTGGTTAAGTACAGGATTCACTCCGGTGCGGTGACTGACAGCTGCACATACTACACATGAGATTGATCCGCGCTGGAGCCGTGCCGGAGTACAGCCCCACACATGGGATAGAATTCTAGAGGCTAAACCTATGGACTGCAGCTTTAAACTGCCTTCCTCCAGAGAGAATGCGCAGGCAATTGTTTTTTAACTGCCCGTTTTAATTAACCTTGTCACACTCGTAATGTATTTTCAGAATGAGTTTGCAAATGACGTTTGAGGTCTCTTTGATACGTGAAACTCATCTTGCACTGAAGACACTTGTAAGGCCTCTCTCCGGTGTGAAGCCTCATGTGAGTCTTAAGGTTTCCTTTAAGTGTAAAACACTTTCCACACTGAGCGCAGCTGAAGGGCTTCTCTCCTGTGTGAATTATAATGTGAGTGTTGAGACTTCGTTTATGACTGAAACTCTTTCCGCACTGATGACATGTAAGACAGTTCTCTCCAGAGTGAATCCTCATGTGGCAATCAAGAGTTTCTTTACATCTCAAACCCTTGCCACACTGACCACATATGAACGGCTTCTCTCCGCTGTGACTTCTCATGTGGGCATTAAGACTTTCTTTTCGTGAGAAGCTCTTCCTACACAGTTTGCAGCTGTAAGGGGTCTCTCCTTTGTGAACTCTCATGTGGGCATTAAGGTTTCCTTTATGTGTAAAACCTTGTCCACACTGAGTGCATGTGTAAGGCTTCTCTCCAGTGTGAACTCTCAAGTGGACTTTAAGGTTTTGTTTTTGAGTGAAACTTTTCCCACACTGCTGGCAGGTATAAGGCTTCTCTCCATTGTGTATTCTCATGTGGACATCAAGGTTTTGTTTATTAGTCAGTCTCTTTCCACACTGACAGCAAGTGAAATAACTGTTACATTCGTTCTTTTGACCTCTTTTCCGTGAAGAAGGCTTCTTCGTCTTTGTGGATTTTTCTTCCATTTCTTTACTCTCCTCTTTCAGTGCCATCAGGTCTGGAGCAAAAAACAAACAAACAAAAAGTCAAGTTAACCCTAGTTTAATGGCCAAACACAACATAAAACATTAAATGATCTCAACCAACATGTAAACTACAGAAAGAGGTGTTACCTGTATTCTCAATATTTTTAAGACTTGCTCAAGCTAGCAGTTATTAAACTCTTTTTCATTTCACCCAGAATAGCCATTTAATTATAGACCGATCCTAAATCTGCCATTCGTATCTAACATATTTTACAAATATTGCCCTTTCAAGTACGTTTAGTTTTGCAGAGAATTAGTCATGATGAGACTGTGTTTATTAAAGTTGCATTTCTCTTTTCTTGCTATTAGATCTGTTCAACAACACCAACCACAACATGATTTCGAATAGCTGCAGTATTACTTAGGCTTTAATGAATATGCATTAGTACAGTCTTGGTCCTATTTATCCAACTGCTACAACTTCAGTAGTGAGTGCCACAGGGCTCTGTATTAGGCCTTCTCCTCTTCTCCTTGTATACGCTTCACCGAGGGTTTGTTAACAGAATTAGAATTAAGCCGATAATTATCGATAATTATCCGGATCGTTAGATAAAAAGTTCCTGTTTTTAATTTCATGTGAGAAATAATAGTTTTTCTTGAATACCAGACTGTGCGTGTGTAATACAGATTTTATTCGATCATGTCTGCAATGACTGATGATGTTTAGGGTAAAACATGTAACTGTTACTCATCTCATTTATACATTTACATGTATTCATTTGGTACACGCTTTTATCCAAAGTGACTTACAGTTAAGGAATACAAGAAGCAATTTATCATAAGATGGCAATGAATAAAATCTCTTGAATATAAGGTTAATATCATTTCCTTTTTAATTTAATTTTAAATAACAAACTCAATTTTGTTTTAAGTATGTGAAGAAATACCATATACACTCAGTGGGACTTTTTATCTCTAAAAAGAGTACAAATATGGAAAAATATTTAAAGAGAATGATAATGGGACAGAATAGTAAAATAATAAGGGGTGATGGGTATGGTCAGTGTGCTTTTGTTTTGGTTAGGTATGTTTTTTCCTGGTTTAATGTGACGTGTTGTTATAATGAATGCACTATTTGGAAGCAGGATCTTCTCAGGTGCACTTAAAGTATGTTGAGTCATGAGTCAAATATTACTACTTTAATCAGGACACTCATATAACATCTTATTAGGATCAAACTCAGCTGTCCAAGATCAGCTTTGATAATGGAAACCAACCTGTTTGTTCCTCAGTTTCTTCTCGTTTCACTGCGAATGCTTCTTCAATCTCCATGTCTTCACTCTCCTCTTTAATAAACGCCATCTTTATAATAGTGTGTCATGTATTTCTCCTAGTTGCTTCTCGTCGTCTTTCTGTCTGTTTGAGCATAATTAACAGAAAGAAAAATAAATCCACACGAAATCTCTGGATGTGTTTAATAGGCTCTGTAGTTCAGTGGTCAGTAGACTGGAAGGGGTCAGTCAGAAGAAAAGGTAATAGCCTCAAATAACCGTATAAGCCATAAAACGCTCGAACATACCACTACATATGAATACAAAAACACAATGTATATTAAAACGATGATATTGGACTGTTGTGCTGTGTTGACCAGCAGGTGTCGTCAGTGCGCCGGGAGTCCAGCGCTTAGATTACATTCTGCTCGGGTTTGGGTTCAATCGGAGTTTCAAAAAGCTCCGTTTCTGCCAAAACAACTTGCCAGAGACTGGATTCCTGCTTACAACTTCTTCACGATATAAGGGACGAAATGAGACACCGCCTTTCTGTTACTCATGCGCGAATTGATTTTACTCACAAAACATCGTTCTGCAATGTTGAATAAAGCATTGTAATGTTGCATTCAATACGTCGCTGGTATAACCTATAAATACGCTGAACGCTTTGTATTGATTTATACACTTTAAATGCTTAAAACACAAACCTTTCTTCATCCTAATCACAGGCGCAAGAGCGCGGCGCAGCCTTATGACATCACATAGCCAGCACAGAATAAAAGTCCTATATAGTGCATAGAAACTTACATTTCATTTATTCATTGTTATACTAAGTGATAAACACTACTAATAGTTGTTTAACAACAGCAACGCTTTCCTTCAGATGTTCTAAGTAATATTACATATGAATATATTTAAATCTCACTGTACAATCACAGCCACAAGCATTGCATGTACTGTTCTAATTTGACAGTTTTTATAGGCTTTAGAATGTGTTTGTAGGATTTATAGACTGTGTTTGATGTCCACGCATCAAAATGTACAAATATATCAATATCAACCAATTTGTCAACAGTTAAAAAAGTTTATTTGTTGTATCTTTGTTTGTATCTAAACGCTTAAAAGCTCCGGGCCCTCAAGGAACTGAGTTTTTAACCCCTGGTTTAGGCTAACTGAGACTTGTTATAGCACTTGTATATCATTGATCTTTTGATGACTTTGATTGTCCTTATTTGTAAGTTGCTTTGGAGAAAAGTGTCTGCTAAATGACTAAATGTAAATGTAAGCACATGTACATGTGTAACAAAGGCACCTACTCTCCAAGCTCTTAGGGTGATGATACACTAGGAAACGTCTTGAGCAATGTTGCTTGGGCACTTTTCAATTGAGAATGGGTAAGAAATTTCTTTCTGGATAATTTAGATCAGTCTTGGGCCCTGTGGCTCACTTGGTTGACCGTGTACGACAACATTTCCTAAAGTTGCCCGACAACATTGCTCAAAAAGTTGCCCAGTGTATCATCAGCCTTACTCTCTAACTAGAGTCTTCGGCTGCGTTTACACCTGTCAACATCCAGTGGCTTCTATGTGATCATCCACTGGATGAGCTGCTGTCTATCATTCAATCATTACAAACTGATGACAGCCTTCAGAGAGAGAGGAGGGGAAATGATAGTGGGCGGGGTTTTGTTTGATGTGATGCAGGTACGATGGCTGGATTGTGTTTACATTACACTTTACATTACATGTGTTTACATTACAGATCAGATTAGAAAGCGTCCTCGACTACCTCTGCATCAGGACACACAGATCGGATAACATTCTGATCACTAACGCGTTTACACTTGTCTTTTAACAGGTGGCATGTTAATGCCTTCAAGGACTATCTGATCATTCCAGTGGCAGTACTCTACATGCTCATTTCTATTGTGCTTCGTTTGTTTGGTACACATGCCCAAGCTGACACTCATTCAGTGACGTCTGTGAACTTTACACAGACTTGATAGCTATCATGTTTCTAACATTTACTGATAAGGATACAATTGTGAAATGTAAGTAAGGATAAGGGGGAAAAAAATAAAAATAAAATGCTTTACATAACATATTTTTTCCAACAAAGGCTTCTTTATCTGCGTCAAAAGCTCTGCTTCAAAAAGGAAGCGAAACCGTCTCACCTTGAGACATGACTGCCACGGATCAACGACGCAGTCTCTTAATATTACACGAACGTGTGGGAGTAAATACTTAAAAAAAGTAAAGTAAATACTTAGTCCTTTTAATAGAATTTGGTTGGTAAAAACTAAGTGTACTGTTTGCTAATGGTATCTCAGCTGGAGCAAACACCTGCGACATTATGGACTTGATGTGGAACTGAACGCCGGCATGAGATATCTTCTGTATGATAGCCGCCGGACAGGAGTTAAATGAAGTAAGTGATTATTGTTTCAGATGGTTTTGTGGTATGACAAAGGGTCAAATCTATTGAAATTTTAGTTTATATCAGACTATGTAGCACATATTAGTGGTAGAACTGTTTAAAGTTATAAATGAATTAGAGAGATTTAGAAACATTGATGAATTACAAAATGTAAAATAATAAAAATAATAATAAAAATATAGCATGCTTGATAGTAATAGAAATTATTATTAAAAGTAGAGTCACACAAGTACACAAATCCATTACTTGAGTGAAAGTATAGATACAGATATTACTCCATTACAAGTGAAAGTTGTCAACACAAATTAAGTGAAAGTATAGAAGTACTTGCTTTTAAAAGTACTTAAGTATTATGAGTAAATTTCCTGTCAATGCATGGTTTTATTATTGTTGCGTTGTTTTATCTTATACTTGCAATATCTTATGACTCTGAAGCAACCTCCTGAATACACTGTTTGTAATATCTGTGTAATAAAGAGCTTTTAAGAATGTTACTATGGAAATTAAACAAGTGAACATCTTTTGGGAAAAATGACTTTGGGACAGTCTTAATCATTTTCTTTATTTAACACTCCTACCCAGTAAATCCTCCAGTGTTAAATCAACACTGCCAGTGTTTATATAATCCACACTCAGAGTGTTAAAGTAACACTGAAGCAGTGTTAAAAGTTAATGAGATAATTAGGTGATTAATCAAGTGATGATTGATCATTATTGAAGACACCTGATGTTAACAAACAGAATCATCAAAGAAGAAAATCACTATTTTTATGTCACCATTTTAGTGGTCCGTGTTCTTGACCCTTGACTTTGTAACATCAGGTTTTGTTTGGCTGTAACAGTTATAACAGCCTCACAAACCAGAGGAAAGGTGGTCTTGTGACCTTGATTATGTTTTGACACAACTTTCATGTAGTGACCTGAATAATTGAGTTAGGTTTTCTTTATTGACTACATCATATACGTGAACTATATAAGGACAGATGTTTTTAAAGCTTATTATTTTGTTAAAAAATGTTACAAAATTTAAAAACAAATATTTTAGACACACAGACATCAAGAATCAGTCTGAGAATCACAACAATGGTGACCATCAGAAAAGAACGTGGTAGCCAATCAAAACTCATCCATGGCTCCCATCATGCATTGCAGCATAAATAAGTTATGAGCAGAATTGTCTTTGAAACTTCTTTTATTTTGAATATACTGTTTATCATTGTTGTTGAGATTCATATTGTTACGATCAGCTGGATGTGCCACCACAGGCCACTGGATGGCACACCAGCGCCCAGGACTCCTTTTGTGTGTTTGTTTTCTGCTTTTCATTTCCGGACTTTTATCATGAATCTATGTTCTCT
>JAUMHE010000014.1:277850-288500 GCA_032359235.1 Enteromius mattozi | reverse complement strand
CCCCCCGGACAGCTCGCCAAATACGCTAAACTTTATCCTTCTTGATTATGAGGAAGCGCAAACTCTTGAAGTGAAGTTTTTGCAAATAAACTAATTTCGAGAGCGTGCGGTTGATTAATCACGGCTAAGAATCATGGATGGCTTGATGGTAAAAGATAACAGCAAATTTTCATTTTTGGGGGGTAAACTTTCTTTAATGTTGTATTAGATGCACGTTTTATTCAACATAGGTTAGCTAAATGTTAACAGACCATAGAATGAAACACATCTACTCCTCTAAACACAGTTATATGTAAATGTAAGGAACTATTAAGATGTTTTTAATCATACAAGTACGTTTTCACTTTTGTAAGTGATGACAGAAGTTCTTCATTCCACAGTGCACATATTCAATTAATCGACCACAAAATTATGCTTGCCATATGTCTTACTTATAAATTCGTCATCTAATATTGTACAGCGAGCTCAGCAGTAGTCACTTTGTAAAATATGCAGGAAGACCTTTGATTGGTGTAGAATACTGCTGCTTTAGACCAGACCGTTCAAGAATGTCCAATCAAGTCCTATGCATCTGGAAAAATCCTATGTGCAAATGTATTGAATGATTGATTTTTTTCTGTTTTCTTTTTATGGCATTGTCTTATTGCTGTCTCTATAGCACACACACAAGCAGCATCACATCACGCAGCTGTGGTTAAAAACTAAATAACTGTAGAACCACTTTTCTCCCACCACTAAGTTTCACTGTCCATGTTTTGAAAGCACACAGTGTGATTAATATTCATAAGCCCGGCATAGCAAAACTACTTCAGGTATTATTTGAAACTGCTTCAGAAAAGGCTGATGAGATTTAAAATGCATACTGGCTAAAATAGCCAGGCACAATAAATTTATGCAATTTATCAGTATTATATTTAATTGGTCTGCCTGGAAACAAAATTATATTTAAAAAGAACCAGGCTGCTCCAGTGAGTGCTTTAGAGGAAGATTTATTTAAAATCCACTCCAGTTTGTTTTTTAACCACTTCAGTGGAAATGATTGGTCCTAATTAGCGATTCATCAGTGCAGTCAATAAGAGTAATAATTGGCTCTATTAGACATCGGCTAATTTAATAATAACAGCTAGTGATCAAAGTTGATTATGTCCTTCCATCAGATATGGGCAGGAATAAAAAGTCATAAGAGAGCTAAAATTTCTGCAGTAAGGAAAACATCTCTAGTGTAAAATGACTTGGAAAAAACCTATTTTGAAAAGACAAAATTACACATATCCAACAACACAAAATTAATACAGAGAGTCCTAATGAAATATTGAGGTCTTTTGAAGCAAAATGATCGATCTGTGCAAGAAACTGAACATTATTTACACTTCACAACTACTGTACATGTCAACTAGCAGTCATTAGAGTATTAGTAGACTGTCTCCTTAACACTTTATTTTGATGGGTCCACAACATACTGACTTTACAAGTATATGTCAACTTATTCTACTAACCCTAAACCTACCCTAACAGTCTACTCTGAGAGTAGACATGTAGTTGTGAATTAATGACAATTAGTTGACATGTACTGTAATTACAAAGTTATTTATAGTTAGTAGAATGTCTGAAGTGGACTATCAAAATTGAGTGTAACCAAATTATTATCTGTAATCCAGAGCTGATTGTGATGGTGTATCTGATCCTTTTCTGCATCATGGTTCTCAGGCACACACAGTTTTTCAAATTTATTTCTAATTCGACATGAGGGGAGAGCCCTTAAAAATAATCTGCTCCATTACCCTACATACTCCTCAAAGTGCCACTAGCCTCATTGATGTCACACACAATGAGAGAGAGAGAGAGAGAGAGAGAAGCACACACACACATACACAAAGTGCTGAGACATTTTTAAACATGATATTTATTTTTGGCTGAATTAGGGTTAAATTTTAGTATTAGTATTAGTATCAGAATCAAATATGCACTTTGTTGGCATTTGACTTTCATTAGTTTAGTCAGATAATGAGCCAGGATGTTTCAGTAGCTTCTGGTTAATTTCTTAGAACAAATATAATACAATGCTCTTGACTTTAGTCAATGTTCTGTCCACTATTCTGCTTGTATCGGCTATTCTGTGCACAGAGAAAGTGCATACCTAGCAGTAGAGTAATAAGCCAATTTAGACAATCTTCTATCTTCAAAGGTATAAAGTGGACACCTGATGGACATGGGGTTCTGGAATTCGACTGTCGAAATCGAAAATGGTAAGTGATTACTTACCCTCAATTATGAGCTATTAAAATCAAGCCAAAGAGGAATATGTATACCACTTAACCATAAAACAACTTACAGATTTAAATGTATTCATTTGCAGTATCAATTAACGTCCATTTAACATTTAATCTCGTAGATATGAAATTCTGGTATAAACTGATCCATTTGGAGACTCACTATCAACATAACTATCCTGTCATTTACAGGTATATCCAGGCTGCTACTTCTCCTAAAGATGTGGTCATTCTGGTGGATGTGAGTGGCAGTATGAAGGGGCTACGGCTGACCATAGCTCGACAGACCGTTTCCTCCATATTGGATACACTTGGGGATGATGACTTTTTTAATGTTATTGCTGTAAGTTTAATCAAAGCAAAAAAAATAGTTCATTTTATCACAATATCAATATTCATTTACATCAAATACATTCATTTGGTTTTCATTTTCATGTTCAGTATGTTTTAAAATGCCTGAGTGCAACTGGTACAATGGTCTCATCCCCACAGAAATACACTAAATCATGATGGAAATGTGAAATTTTAGAGATATTTTGCCTTCTGAAGAACTTGCCTCCTTTCCCAGGGTCAGTCATCACCCCAGTAAGGTGTGGACTCCCCAGGATCTTGTTCAATGCAAAAATACTAATTGAAAGTTCAGTGTGGAACTCCTAACATGTATTTGTGGATTTCATTGTTTTATTTGAGAATTTGCAAACATTTTATGAATCTCTTTCCATTTATTTGTGCATCATAATATGTGTATTTGTAAATAAAAACTCTTCTATGCCCATACTGGTCTCACTTCATGCATTTATTTTGTGTGTGGCAGTACAATGAGGAGCTGCATTATGTGGAGCCGTGTCTGAATGGAACACTGGTTCAAGCTGACGTTACCAACAAAGATGTAAGTACATTTTCTGATATACCTGTATATAAACCATAACTAGCTGTGTTGTCCACTGGTCAGTGTCAGCTTTGGAAAAAGAGAACTCAATTACAGGATAAACTCAAAATAGCTCTCGTGAAGCTCATGACAGGTGGATAAAGTAGCGGACGGACAAGGACAGAGGAAGCAAGAGAGAAAGTCTAGGCTCAGAACCAGAAGGGGCAGGGAGACTAATGACCAGAGTCCAGAGGGCAAAACAAAGCTCAGTGTCAGAGGCAGACAGGAGTCAGTGTCAGGGTCATGTAGACAGGCTGGGAGAAAAACTACTGTCATCTATTTTTATTAATGCTTTTGAGCAAGTTATAACCAGCACTTTGAAGGTTATCTGGATATGGTTATCTGTTTGTCAGTGGAGTAAGAAGGACAGCATAACATACATTTGGTGAGAGAAAAGTGAAAACCATAGTATGAACTACAGATGTTAGGGTCTGTCCAAATGCTTTTCTAACGAATTGTTACATTTTAATGAATGTGAAGGGTTGCCAAGTCTTATCTGACACATAGAAAGTTTGTACTCATAGGCGGAGGGTGAAACAACTCCAGGTTAAGGCCAAAAGCAGCCAAATGAATTAAACATCATAAATGCATCTTTTTAGGCAAGAACAAGACATGGGTGTCATGTAAGAATTTAGGATTAGATGTAGGATAAGAAATGGATATTTATATAATGTTTCCTTTCCACGTTTTTTCAAACAATTCATAAATTATACATAGAACATGACATTATCACTAACTTTGATCTATGCAAGTTTAAGCACTTCCAAAAAAATTGTTATAGTCACAAGCTGTATGCACTGTGAAATAAATCTCTTACTTACCTTATACATCTGCATTTTGTTTATGATGAGAGAATTTGCAAAAGTTTGGACTTCAGTCAGAGAACACTGCACAACACTGTAAAAACGCCTAAAATAAAATACTGTGCAATATGAGCAGATCTTAATTTAATCCCACAATTGACACTGTCTGTTCATCTTCATTTCAACTGACGTAATAGTTTGCGCAGGGGCATTTTTGTCCAATTTGGTGGCATTGTTGCCTCAACTTAAGTCCCCATGGCCAGGGAAGGCTTACACATGCTCCGCCTATGTTTGTAATTGAAATATTATGCATTATCATCAGCATTACAAAGGGCCAGCTTTACTAAACAGGGCAAATTAACATGAGAATGCAATTCCAAAACAGTGCAGATGGGAGGTGAAATTTATGCGAATGATTTACTAACAATGCGCAAATTAAAGAACACAGGTACAACATCTTATTTACATATCGACCAGCGCAACATACCAAGCACAGCGCAAATTAGCAAATTGTCTTTTATTTCCTAAAGCAAATTAAAAATAACATTGCTTGGCAAGCTGTTAGTAAAACTGGCCCATAATCGCTTACTACTAGGTTGTGTATGTGTTTTTCTCCACAGCATTTTCGTGACCGTCTTGATAAGCTCTTTGCTAAAGGGATAGGCATGCTGGACGTGGCTCTGACTGAGGCCTTTGAACTTCTCAGTAATGTGAGTCCACATCCATACACCTATATGTGTAGGCATATTGAGGTAATTTCCTCTGTAACTCCCCCAAAAATCAGTTCACTGACAAGGACCATGCCACAACCATGCAGATGATACTTTATTATGATGAAGACAGGATAAAAGAAAGTAGAAAGGGATAGGGTGTAATGATTCTCTGAACTGGCTGATCAGGGAAGTCTTGTCGAGGGAGTCTCAGTGGGGGCTTCTGGGGCACACGATTACAATAGGATATGGTTTGTAAAGAATTTTCTTGAGATTTGTATATTTTCATAATAATGAAAGTTACATCTGAAATTAATTTGTACAGTGATAAAAAAGGCTATAAATAGCATATTTTAACAACAGTAAATTACCAAATTTCACATGATCGCAAAAGTTATTACAAACACTCAATGGTGGTTTAAAGTGAGTTTTGAGTAAAAGTTTACTATTAAAGGGTTAGTTCACCCCACAATGAAAATGTTGTCATTAATTACTCACCTTCATGTCGTTCCAAACCCATAAGACCTTTGTTCATCTTTGGAACACAGATTAAGATATTTTTGATGAAATCAGAGAGCTATCCGACCCTTCATAGACAGTAATACAACTGAAATGATCTCAGATCCAGAAACGTAGTAAAAACATCAGTAAAACAGTCCATGTGACATCAGTGGATCAACTTAACATAATTTACTCAACCATTCTTCTCTCCTGAGTTACGTCTTCAGCCAATTTAGAGAGTATCACAAAGCATGCGTCCACTTTCCCCCAAACGTGAGCAACTGCAGATTACGTTCATGCGGATTCTTTTCCCCCTGGACGTAAACAAGGCTGATTACGCTAAATATGCGTATGCGTATGTGTATGCGTTGTGATACTCTCTAAAATGGTGGAAGACATAACTCTGGAGAAGAATGGTTTAGTAAATAAACTAAACCAAAGCTAAACTTAAGTGGCCATTTGGAAGCGAACCAATGCTGCTCTAGTATCAGCCAATGCCAGTAGAAGGTGCTGCATCAGTAAACAGCTGAATGCCTTCTGGTTGTATTATGAAGTCATTGTAAATGAAGGATATACCATTCCACGAAAACAAAAAATGCTGCCAGAAGTGTAATTGCATCTTACAGCCTTTATCCAGAGTGACTTTGTTATGAAGGGTGGGGATTGTTGCTGCTTTTAATAGTAGGTAAGAAAGAAAAGACTTCCCTTGGGGAATTATTCTGATGACGTAGTTAAGGTGGCTGAGGAGGGCTAATAGCTGTTGCTTTGTGCAATCTTTCTGCTGGAAGATAATTTGATAGGAGCAGTGAAATATGTTGTACATTCACAGGAGGCAGAGATGCTTGGAAAGAAACTTGGAAATGGAAAGTGATGCATAAGAACTCAATTAAAGTGCATGACCCTAGAGTTTTCATCAAGAAGGTGAAGGACATACGGCAGCTTGTGATTATTGATGTGAATCCAACATAAGAGAGGGAGTCGAAGACCTTGAGGCTGCTTTTTGCAGCCAAAAGTGAGGCATACCACAAAATAATAAACTCATTTCCAGAATATTCCAAAGAAAGGCTAGAATTCAGGGTCTTTTTCCAAAGTATTTTCTTGTGGCAGTGCCAATGGGACTGATACTAAATGGAGAAAAATTAGGTTCTTTGAATGGGCCTTTCATAAATCCTTCCTGGACTTCTTTTGCTATTGTTGATGGTGTCTGGTTCAAGGAGAGCAGACTGAAGGCTGTGGGAGATGTCTGGCTTTATTTCTATAGCTGGATGAAAACCGTTTTGTAATCCATTGGTAAGGAAATCAAACTCTCTGTCAGGGTGGTTTGATATGGCAGTGGCTAGGGCTTTAATAGGTGTTTAACCTTAATAGCTGTGCCAAGATACTTTAGTAGTCATATGGGAAAAGCAGTTTGGTTGTGGGGCAAGAATTCCTAGCATGAGCACCACCACAGAAGGAGCAGACGTTTATGAGTCTGCTGTTGGAGAGTGAGCAGCCAAGATGATTGAAATTTTTGCATACTATTCTGCCTCCTTGGTATAAAATTGGTGACCTCTTTTATCTGTGCTTTTGGGAATTGGGAAGTTGATTCCTTGGCTGGTTTGCAGCTCTCTGGGCTGGCTGATATTTATGAGGGATGGCTGGAGAAGGTGGACTAGATCGATGTAGTTACCAAATAGAATCTAAAGATGTACAGATGGAGAGACGGGGGAAGCCGAAGAACTTATGAAACTGGCCAAGTTGGTGGTATTGCTGTGGCCAAGGGATATGGACTGCTGTTATTTGGCATGAATTGGGGGTATTCTGAAGGGGAGGAATGGGAAAGGGGATATATTAGTTGGAAAAGCAGAAGATACAGAAGGAGGTTGAAAAGTTCCAGTGTTTGCTACATGAGGGACTTGGTTTGGGTTAGTTAGTAGAGAAGAACCAGAAGTAGCAGAAGCCATATTGTTGTTAACAGCTGAAGGAAGGGTAGATGAATGGATGATCGGATGAAAGGTTGAATATGTGTTAGGATTTGGGGTAGTTTATGAGCATAAGGATGATAGGAAGGATGTAATTATCTGTGATAATTTGAAGGTGGAAGGAGCTGGTGTTGGTGGCACTTGCATTTGGTCACTAGGTGGCGCAAATGTTGCTTGCTGGGGTGGTTTACGAGGTTGAGTGAGGATGAGAGGATTCCTTGTTACCGGAAGTGTTGAGGGCTCTGAGGTGGAAAGAGCTGGAATTGGTAGCATTTGCATTTGGTCGCCAATAGGTGGCGAGAATGCTGCTTGCTGAGGTAGATGAGAGGATTCCATGATACGGAAAGAGTTGAAGGCTGTCAGGTGGAAGTAGCTGGTGTTGGTGGAATTTGCATTTGGTTGCCGCTAGGTGGCACTAATGTTGCTTGTTGAGATCATTGACAAGGTTGTGTGGTGACATCACAAGTGAGATTGAGAGGATTCTGTGAGGATACCGGAAGAGTTGAGGGCTCCAAGTTTATTTTTTTTGGAGTATTAAAAGATGCTGTGTAAAGTTGAAATAGTCGTGATTTATTATCAGAGGGGCTAAAATGAATGCCTTTATCCTTGAGAGCACACTGGAGGCAAGCTACAGTCCAGTACTTGATATTTAACAGCAACAGTTTAACAGCCGAAAACAGCCAATGAGAAAATTGGCTGCATGGACTTTTGAGAAGATTTGCTGCATGAGGATTGTTATGAATCGATTATCGTGGATTTGATTACAAAGATCCTATTGACACTGAGCTGATCTAGACAACAATGTCTCTGCATTAAATAATGAAATGCCTTTAATTGAAAATTTTGTATTTAACCTTGTCACTATATGTTACTGACACTATATTCTCCAAATTTGATACTGTTCAGTGCTTTGACACAATATGTATTGTTAAAAGCGCTATATAAATAAAGGTGAATGTTGAGCTGTTGAACAGTTCAGAGAAGGTCAGTTTTGCCTAAATAGCTGACGGGGAGCAAGCTGATTGGTTGAGGCGTGGTCATGTTCATTAACTCCATAAGTAACCATGTGGTACATAGATGATACATGTGATACATGTTGGAATGAAATAATTTATTGTAATCTCTTATTAAGTAATATGGATGTGTGTTCAGTTTAATGAGACAGGCCGAGGCAGTGTGTGCAGTCAAGCCATCATGTTGGTGACGGATGGAGCTGTGGAAACATATGACGCTGTCTTTGCCCAGTACAACTGGCCTGATAGAAAGGTAAGAAGGGTTTCTGTATTCCCAGTTTGTGGGGTAAAGTGTAGAATAATTTTACAGACTGGAATGCTTTAAATGTAGGAACCATTCTTGTCTCACACAGAGTTTTTACACATTTTCTCACATAAAGAATGCCAGATTTGTATCAGAGATTGCTTTTTTAAGTAAAAGAGTGACTAGAGATACAATATACATCTTGAATTCTGGAAATGGTGGGATGTTTTATTTAAATTTCAATAAAATAAAAACGAAAATAATTTCAAATCACATGAGCCAATACTTTATTCACTATAGAACATAGGTAACATAACAAATGTTTAAACTAAATTTTACAAGTTTATATACAAAATGAGCTCATTTCAAATTTGATGTATGCTACAAGTTTCAAAATAATTAGGACGGGGGCATGTTTGCACCTCTCCTGGACTTGTCTTTATTGGACTACCCCTCTTGTCAAGCCCTCTGGATATTGTTTGCCGTCGATTGACCCTTGCTTGTTCACTGGACTGCTCTGTGTCTTGTCTTCTATATACCGGTTTGCTGTTGTCAAAACTTTGCCTGTTTTATGACTACGCCTTTGAATACAACTTTAAATATGGATCTGCACGTGTCACATCTTGTTCTCCCTTTTACACATCTCCCCTTCATTTCAAAACAATTTGAAGACATCTGGGCACTGAGGTTATGAGTTTATTTGGTGTTGGAATATGGTCCCATACTTGCCTGATATAGATTTTCATCTGCTGAAGAGTTTGTGATCATCTTTGATGTATGTTTCGTTTAATGGTGTGCCAAATGTTCTCTATAGGTGAAAGACCTGCACTGCAGGCAGACCAATTCAGCACCAGGCTCTTCCCTGAAATAGAAGTCATCTGGAGGACAGCATATGTTGCTCTAAAACCTTTATATACCTTCTAGCATTTACAGTGCCTTCCAAAACATGCAAGCTGCCCACTTACAGTATGCACCCCCATACCATCAGAGATGCTGGCTTTTGAACTGAACGCTGATAACAAGCTGGAAGGTAACCCTCCTCTTGAGCCTGGAGGACACAGCGTCTGTGATTTCCAACAAGAATGTCAAATTTGGACTTGTTTGATCATAGAACTGTCAGGACCTGGGCTTGAACTCAGGTTTCTGGGGTGGTGGTTGAGAGATCTACCACTGAGCCACGGTACTGGTAACATTGGAGTAGATCTATTAAAAAAGGTCTTTGCCAGAGTAATTCAACAAACGTTCTTCTCAGACCGAGGCATAAACCACAACAAAAACAATGGGAAAAAAATCACATGAGAAAATAAAATCTCCACGATGGGAGAAAACAAAACTAGAAAATAATAACAACCAAAAAAGAACACAGGATACCTTACTTGGGGTAGCTTGGGAGGCTTTAGTGAGACCAGGTAGGAGACACAGGGCAAAGACTCAAAAACAAAGTGAGGAACCAAGGGAAAAATAAATACACTGGCCACGACTGCCCCTCTCATATGAGCCTTGGCCCACAGGACACGTCAGCGCTTCTGGACCATGTTCACATATGGCTTGCTTTTGCATGATAGAGCTTTAGTTTGCATCTGCAGATGGCACGGTGGATTGCGTTTACTGACAGTAGTTTGTGGAAGTATTCCTCGGTCCATTTTTGACAGAATCATGCCGATGAGTGATGCAGTGTTGTCTAGGGACCGTTTTTTCTTCTGGTTTCCATTTGCCAAACTGGATCAATCAGCTGTGAGCATAGTTACGTATATCTGATGTAATCAAGCCACTCCCTCAAATCTCTTGCTGCAAATTAAAGTAGTTTACAGTCAAAGAATTTTTGCAACAAAATTACTTTACTTTTGCTACTACTTATGTATTGTATTTATATTTAGGGCTGCACGATAAATATTGTGCAATATTTAATTTGCATCTTGTCAGTAAAGGTGATTCTATAATCAGCTGTGAATTCACATTGAGCAACATTTACTACACAGAGCCATTGTTCACTGACAAGCTGCGCAAATCCATGTTCATTATCAGATTTATTTATTTATTTAATTTTTCACAGCTTTATGAAATGTAAATAATGCACAAATCTGTACGTAAATCTTCTGTCCCAGATTCATACACATTATTGTTATTAGTTACTATAAAGACCTATTTGTGACCCTGGACCACAAAACCAGTCTTAAGTCGCTGGGGTTTATTTGTAGCAATAGCCAAAAATACATTGCA
>JAUMHE010000014.1:252348-265215 GCA_032359235.1 Enteromius mattozi | reverse complement strand
TTTAAAGAATAAGAATCTACAGTGCCTAGTTTACACAGTTTTGTGTTTTAAAGAATGATGTACAAAAACTGTTGTTTAAATTGTGCCTGTAAGAGATGGATGAAATGTCTGACAGCACTCATTCAAAAATTTTTTAAAAATAAATGAGAAAACACATTAAATTGATATTTACAGTTGCATTTTTTTGTGTTGTCTAATTGTATTACAGAAAAATAATATAATAAATAATATTTTACATTCATTTGTGATTATGTAGTTATTACTGCTAATATTGGTAAATATAAATGTAGCAGGGCAATAAGACAATAAATAACCCAACGTTTAGGTAATATTTAACCCAGCAACACAGTTAACCTGACCCACTGGTTGGATCAAATAGTTAAACCCAGCACTTGGGTCAAAACAACCCAGCGCATGTTCTGTCCCATAGTAACCCAGCAGCTGGGTTAAGGTTGGGTTATTTTTTAACCCAGCCTTTTTAGAGTGTAGATGGCGAAAGTATCCATTTCCTGACTTTAAACTAAAAATAGGAAAGAGCTCAGATGTCCACAAGATGACCAACATACTTAATTTCTAAATGCTGTCTGCACGACAGAAACTGTTAATAAACAAATACATGGCAATTATGCAGTGATCATGAATGTATGGATTAAATATTTTCTGTGCATTCACAAGTTGTTTTGTGTTTAGAAGCAGGACCATTTTGGTAATACTGCTACTACTACTACTGATGATGATGATAATAATAATAATAATAATAATAATATAAGTATTTCTATAACAGCATATTGAGTACTTTTAGAAATATGCACTGATCAAGCTCAGGCAATTAAACTTTACTGATTATAATTATAATCTAAGAAACAGGGTGGGAAAAAAAAAACCTTTTTGTTGTTGTTGTTTAGAGGGGAAAAAAACAGAATTCACCAACTCCACTCTTACAGGAAAATAATTAACCAAAAAAAAAGGCCATACGAGATGTAGATAAGTTTGTTTCTTCATCAGAATTACAGAAATGTAGTATTACATCACTTGCTCACGAATGGATCCACTGCAGTAAATGGGTGCAAACACGGAGTTCAAACAGCTGATAAAAAACCATCACAATAATTAAAAAACCTTTACTTATTGTCCATTATCCATAATTCATAACAACACTTCCAACGCCTGTTGCCCTTCACACATTATAATAGCTAGGGAAAAAAGGAAGGAAAGGGAAGAGGGGGATGTTTTAAAGTTAAAATCATCTTAATGATAGTTTAGTTTCTTATAAATATGAAGCTTTTGGCTTCAGAAAACTTGATGGACTGGAGTGGTATGGGTTGTTGTGATGTTTTTATCAGTAGTTTGGACTCTTATTCTGACAACACCCATTCACTGCAAAGAATCCACTGGTGAGCAAGTGATGTAATGCTACATTTCTACAAATTTTAAGTAGCCTGAAGTTTCTATTGCTTTCCCACAAAAATAATGTTACCCAAACTTCTGACATAATCAGAGAAAATTATTCCTGCTAAATCCAGTTGAAAAAGCTTCAAGGGAGATGAAAGCTGCCAAACGTTTTACAGACTGACAGTCATTTCCAAGGATGCAAACTACTCCCCTGCTAGTGATGTTCACATTTTGATTTGAAAATATGTCAGTTACAGTATGTGATTCCTAATGAAATTCACAGTTTTCACTATTAAAAGTGTCAATAAATAATAATAACAATAATAATGATACAAATGTTACAAAAGTCTGAAGGTATGTTAAATAATAAATAATAATATTAATAAAAGGAAGAATCTAAATCCATTTTAGTTTAAAATTATGTGAAATATTATAGGACAAATACATGAAAATACTTATGTACTTATATTTTCACATAAAAGGGAATATACAGTAATACAGTACAGGATGGCCTGATGATCTCACTCAGTTATGTTTCATTCAGCATTTCATTGTCACAAAAATCTCAGCTTTAGTTTCGTAGCTTGTTTGTCTGAGTGTATTTCATCCATCATTCCAGACGCATGTGTTTGTTCATAGGCTACTGAAATACAAAGCGCATCGTGATTTAACTTCTGTTTGAACATATCCAATAGCATGTCGCAATGAAGGCTCATTTTTCATTCAGTGTGAATCTGATGTTGATCCTGAGCTTTCAAATGAAATTTGAGCTTAAAATGACGGCCACTGATTGTTCTGTGTAAATAGTCTGCTGTGTATTTTTGGATTGTCAGAAGTGGGATGGGTGGAAAATCGTGGCCTGGTGTAAACAGCAGTTTAAAGTTACCATAAAAACACAGCCTCTTTAACAGAGACACTGGGGAGCGTTTATCTCTCTTAAAGCAATAGTTCAACCTAAAATGAAAATTCTGTCACCATTTACCTAATTTTATGATGTTCCAAACCCACATGATTTTCCTTTATCTGTGGAGCGCAACATATGAAAATGAATGTGTCTGTAAAGCTCCAAGATTAGCAGTAAAGGACTGCATTTTACTCATATTTTTAGTCTATTCGACTAAAACTTTTACCCCCGGTTTCACAGACAAGGCTTAACCCTAGTCCTAGACTAAAATGTAAATCTGAGCTGTTTCAACTAAAAGAAACCTGCATTGACTGATCTTTAAACATGTCAGTGCATTGTTTTGTCTTAAGATGCACGCCAGTAATGCCTTTTTCTAAGGCATGTATATAAAAAATAATTAAATGTCCTAATTGAACTATGGCCTAATCCTGGCTTAGGCCCCTGTCTGTGAAACCGGGCCTTAGTCTATCAGACTATCACTTCACCCTTAAAATAGTTGTATCTAAATGAACTGGTTTTATTCAAGTCAGAAATCTTATTTAACATGATTGACTGAACTAAAAAAATCTTAATTTAGGTCGTCCTACAATAATTCACCTTTTCAGCTCCACAAAATAAATTACTTCAAATTCTTCAAAATCTGGCTTTTAAATCTCTGTGCATTTATAAGGTATCTGATATTAAAGTGCTGTTAGCTGTTGAGCAGCGTTTGGACTCTCAGGGGTTTCATTAGCATGCTCTCCGAGCACCTGTCCACCGGGACACAACAGGTCATACAGCCTTCTGAATTCAGATGCAAGATGCATGTCTTAATGAGGGACCTCATCAGGTCACGTCCCTTCATTCACTTCAGTTATGAATTACCTGCATTGTTATAAATGAGAGGGCATTTTGATTCATTTAATTCAAAACAATTTACAGTGTTTGAACAATGTCTGGCAGTATGTCAAGCCTGTCTATCAGTAGTGGCTGTATCAGATACTGTAAGTTTCACATTATTTGGTATGGTAGCGTCCTATATTTATGTACTACAATATTTACATGGTACTTCAAGGGTATCTATTCAAAAGGTTTTATGGTACTACCATATAAAAAAACAAAAACAAAAACAAAAACAAAACTGTAAACTGTAAAAAGTGAATAAAAGGAAAGTTGGTTGCTTAAAGATGCATTTTTACCTAATATAATACGTAATGTAAAAGATAATACACAAAAAAATAACATTTAAATTAAAATAAACGCTGTTTGGGACTTTTGTATTCTCATGCCATTAAGTTAATCATATTTACTGTTATGCAATTAGTAAATATATTTCTGTAGCTCAAACAGATAAGATTGGCACTGAAAAAAATTTGTCAGAAATAGCTAGAAAATTTCACCATTAATTACAACAAAAAGGACAAGTAACAGAAAAACATTTTACATTTACAAGCAGAAAGACTGAAATTTCATTTTTTTAAAAAACCTATTTGATTAATCTTTTCTTTATTTACAACTGAACCAAAAAATAATAATAATTTTACAGTGCAATGAACACTGAATGCAATGTAAAGTAAGTTATTTTATGTTAAATGAAAACACACAGATGCATAAAGTTATTTGTATTAGTTCTTGACTATTTTATTTAATAAGCAATGTAATGAATAATGTTAGATGGAAAGTTATTTGCCTGTGTCTTTGACATGACCATACAATTTGATTATAGTTTTACTGCAGTTCAACAGCATGTATTTGTCCCAATTGAAGTGCAGTAATTATGAAAATAAGACATGCAATGCAAACGTGTCCCCTGGCTGCGAATGGAAATACAAAGCCACATATTTGAGAGCAAAATTTTACAGATGACAGACTACTATATTTCCTCCTACTTACTACGAACCAATGGCTTAGTTGTGATCTTTTACATCCTCTGTTGATCTTTGTAGTTGAAGTTAAAAAAATTTGTGAGCAATTCTGCTAGAATGACTTTTTAAATATTGATGTTTAATATCATTTTATCAATTTGGTCCCATTTGGGTTCCAAATTATTAGATTTAAATCTAAATGCCATGCAAATGTGCATAAGTTGTGCCATAATATCTGTGCTGCTCTGAAACAATATGTATTGTGAAAAACAATAAATTAAACTGAATAAGGAAAAGACAATCAGGAAAAGGTTTAATATTAAGAACAGTTAGGGGTTATTAAGAATAATAAGAACCTAAAGAAAAAATCCTTTATCAGACTGGTATAAAATGTTATTACTACATTATTATGTTGCTCATCCAGTTTTTTGTAAAGCCTGAGCCTTTTTTTTATACTCTACATAACTCTGTGAAAAAAGTCCTTGATCGTTTAATTTAGCAAACAGGTTTCTCCATAAGAAATCTGACATTCACTTCACACTTTGTCAACTAGATAAATTTACTGCATTTGAATGCAAAGCTCAGTCTCTATTATTTGTTGAGCAACTTGCACTGTTTACCCGGAAGCATCTGGCACACTGTACCAAGAGCACTCATTTAGAGAGAAAAAATAATAATTAATGGCTAGTCTCTAGCCAAATAATTTACATGGTTTTATAGATGCATGATTTATACTGAAATAGTGATACTGACTTTGATAAAACTCATTGCTATGGTCTGTAATTAAAAATTACTTTAAACAAAACCATTTTAAACATAATAATAAAAAAAAATCAATAAAACAAGTATAATGACATATGTCATTGCTCGAATAAAGTACTTTGTGTGTTTTGTCAGCAATAAAAGTGAAACGGTAGTATGCGACCCTGGGAGACAATCACTTGTATTGGGTCTCATCTGTGGTCTCCTCTACACATCTGCTTCCCCTTCTGTGGTAAGCATCATTGTGCTCAATGGGAAAGGAAGAAAAATTGCAGAAACCGATGGATCTTATAGCCTAACTGAATACAAATAATGAAACCCTGCATCAAGAAAACAACAGTTGTGTTGCCCGGTCCCAGTGCAGCACCTTCAAGCAGCTCAGTTACACCTGAAGCAGTTGGTGTTGACTGACTGAATCATTTGTTTCTTATTTTAAGTAAATTAAGCTGCAAGTTTAACCTCAAGGGTCTGAGCTGGGTGAGCTGAGGGAAGTTTTTGCAGGGAATGTAACGGTAACGTGCTTCCCGTCATCTTCCACTATTTTGGTTCCTGGCAAGTCATCCAAACCACAGATCAGACAACTAGTCTTTATCAGGTTGCAAAACCATTATATGTTGTCTCAATTTTAGTTCTGTTTTTGGTTAATGTCTCCTTGTCATAATGAATGGTGGCGTTCAAGAGCCTTGCTAGATTTTGAAGCTCCGTAAATCAGATATATCCGCAATAATTGTGTCGTAAAACTAACCTATACGCCTTCGGGGGGAGTTCCAGTTTCTTGACTGACCTATGACTCAACGTATGACGCAATACGCGGTACATCGAGTCAGAAGTCAGCCAAGAATCCGGAATTCGGTGCTCAGTCAGTCACTCAAATATATTATTCAGATATACATTTTGGGTGAAGTATTCCTTTAAGCCCGAGACACACTGCACAATTTACGGCTGTTATGACGGAGGCACCTGGATTGTCTCCTCCTCACCACCAGAGGGAACCCTCACCGGAATGCTAACCCATTCGGACTCCCTGGGCCCTACCTGGGGCTTTCCCGTGCTCTGTGGCCAGGCCACGCACCCTCCCCGGCACGCCTTTAATAACCGGTCTTTGGACTTTAGTATTTGCCAAGTATTCTTTTGCTACAGTTGACAATTCTGAGCGTTTTCATTGTTTTCTACCCTGTGTATTGACCCCGGACTGTTTCCCCGATCTGATTGTTCTCTGCCTGCCCTGACCTAGCCTGTTTATCTCGACTACGATCCTTGTCTGTCTGTATTGCCCTGTTACTGGTTTTGACCCCGCCTACTTTGACTACGAATAAATACTGCACATGGATCCTACCTTGCCGAGTGCTTCGTCACAGAAGACTTTGCCCATGGAGGATTCAGCAGCCCTCCTACAGTTGACGACCGAGCTCTCCTCGGTCCTGTGTTCAGGCTGTATGGGTTGCCAGAGGACATTGTGTCCGATAGGGGGCCTCAATTCACCTCTCGCCTCTGGACTAGCTTCTTCCAAAGTCTAAATGTCAACATCAGCCTCACTTCTGGTTACCATCCTCAGGCTAACGGACAAACAGAGCGCCTCAATCAGGATGTCATTCGGTTCCTGCGCTCGTACTGCCATCGCCAGCCTACGGAGTGGAGCCGATACCTTTTCTGGGCAGAGTATGCGCAGAATTCCCTTTTCAAACCCACCACTGGAATGACTCCATTCAAATGTGTTTTGGGGTACCAACCGCCACTGTTTCCCTGGTCCGGGGAGCCCACCGAGCTCCCATTAGTAACAGAATGGTTACGCTCCAGCGAACAAGTCTGGGACCGTGCGCACAACCACCTACAGCAAGCTATCTGACGCCAGATTCACCAAGCTAACCGGCATCGCCGGCCACACCTGGCCTATACTGTGGGACAGTGGGTATGGCTCTCGACCCGGGATCTCCGCCTGCGCCTCCCATGCCGCAAGTTAAGCCCCAGGTATGTCAGCCCATTCAAAATTCTCAGACAAATCTCTCCTGTTTCCTTCAGTTTGGCCTTGCCCACTAATTATCGTATTTCTCCTACCTTTCATGTGTCCCTACTGAAACCCACTGGTGGTCCAGGGGAGGTGGCCCAGGAAGCCACCGAGGGACAGGCCCCACAACCCCTCATCATCGAAGATGAGGAGCGCTCTTGGGTGAATGCAGGAGACATCCTCGACCCCACTCCACCCACGGAGGAATTACACCAGAGGCATCCCGAGAGACTGGTGCCTCGACCTCGTGGCAGACCCCAGCGTCGCATACCTCCTCGCACCAGGAGCCGCTCAGGAGGGGGGGCTCTGTTATGATGGAGGCACCTGGCTTGCCTCCTCCTCACCATCAGAGCGAACCCTCACCGGAATACTAACCCATTCGGACTCTCTGGGCCCTACCTGGTGCTTTCCCGTGCTCCGTGGCCAGGCCACGCCCCCTCCCCGGCACGCCTTTAATAACCGTTCTTTGGTCTTTAGTATTCGTGAAGTCTTGTTTTGCTACGGTTGACAATTCTGAGCATTTTCATTGTTTTCTACCCTGTGTATTGACTGTTTCCCCAATCTGATTGTTCTCTGCTGCCTTGACCTACCCTGTTTATCTCGACTACGATCCTTGTCTGTCTGTATTGCCCTGTTTACTGGTTTTGACCCTGCCTGTACTCTGACTACGAATAAATACTGCACATGGATCCTACCTTGCCAAGTGCTTCGTCACAGAAGACTTCGCCCATAGAGGATTCAGCAGCCCTCCTACAGTTGACGACCGAGCTCTCCTCTCAAGCCTCCCGCCTGGACACGCACCAGCAGCAGTTGGAACGCCTGACCTCCCTTACCGAGGTGCTGGTACG
Source organism: Enteromius mattozi (assembly GCA_032359235.1). Classification (NCBI taxonomy): domain Eukaryota; kingdom Metazoa; phylum Chordata; class Actinopteri; order Cypriniformes; family Cyprinidae; genus Enteromius; species Enteromius mattozi. The sequence continues at coordinate 257,460 of JAUMHE010000014.1, read as the reverse complement.
TGCCCTCCAGGGCCTGCACCTTCCTGGTCCATACAGATTGTAGCAAAGCACTGAACATTATAACATAGGAGAGTAGAGTGATGGTAATTTATAATTGCGAGATTAAACTATTTATTTATCAAATGCAGAGACGGTGTTGTAATCAAAACGACGATAATTACTAGGAATTAGGTGCCCCCAACTAAGCAAGCCAGAGGCGACAGCGGCAAGGAACCAAAACTCCTCCATGAGGGAATGAAGAAAAAAAAAACCTTGGGAGAAACCAGGCTTAGTTGGGGTCAGTTCTACTCTGGCCGGATGCCCAGCACCTAATTTCCAGTTCAATATTAAGTGCATGTCAGATTCATGTCCTTCAGAAGGACTTGAATTGCAACACAACTTGTTTGTAATGCCTTTTGTTACTGTGTATGGTCAGTTTTTGCAATAAATTTATGTGATTGAGCTTATATTGTCTGTGTTTGTTTTATATTGTTCAGAAGTGGGTAGGTTTAGGGTAAAGGTGGGGCTAGGTGCTACAAAGAAAGTATAAGTTTATATAAAATGAATCTGGTTATCCGTGCGTGGATCACGGCTGATACCTGTCACTGACTTACATTGGTATCTCTTCCGTGAGTCTTTGCAACTTTAGGGATCTTATATGTGCACTAACAGCTTGTAGGAAAACTTAAAATCGCATCATATGACCCCTTTAAACAACATCTACTGTCCTACAGAGTTCACTTCCAACCCCAGTAAAACACCTGAACCATTTAATCAAGGATGTGATGAAGTGGATTTGTAGCTGAAGTCTGCTGGAAAATAGTTCAATTTTACTGTTTCAGCCCACCGGAGACAGTCAATACCTGGTGGAAGGAGTCACGTGTATTAATTCAGTCATCGCTGTTATTAACACATTGGTTGACCAGGGTTATTTTTCCTCAGGCATAGGCACTATGGCTGCATCCTGTTCTACATGTTCAGGTCCTATGGACGATATGGATGCACATATTCACTGCCCTGGCTGTGTGGACATCGACCATCTTAAGGAGGCTTTAACTGACCCTTGCCCAGAATGTAGTCTAATGCCAGTGGTCGAATGTCCTAGGGAGGACCTGGACACATAATCTTTGGCTGCTTCAGGTTCACTGGTTATGAATGAACAGGACTGTTTATGTTACGTGCCCATGTTTGTTTATGTTCCGTTGTGGCCTGTGTTTCCCCATGTGCTTTCCCGATGACCTAGTTTTCAGTTAATTATGTATTCTGTTCAGGTGTGTCTTCCCAATTTTCGTTGACTGTGTATCAGTCTGTGTCCGTCATTGTCAATTGTACAGCGTGTTTTTGACTTGTGCTTTTGTTAATACTTTGGATCTTTATTAAATATGTTTGTGTTTGAAGCAAACTCCGTGACTCTGCGCATCTTCATTCCGCACGCCCATGACAGTTTACCCATGGAAAAGAATTCTTCTGTGCACTCTCAGTTTCAACAGTCCCATAGCAATCAGAGCTCAAGTCTGCAGGGTGTTAGTTCTTCTGTGACATTTTCATTGCAGGACATGAGATGGCCCTTGCTAAGTTAAATCTGAACCCACCCCTCAGGTGTTGGGACCTTCAAACCTGTTGTGTCGGTTGGTTTTGTGGCCGGAAAATTTCCTGATGCCTAGCTGCCCTGACTTTACTGAGGTTGTTTTAGCTTTTCACTCTGCTTCTTCTTACAGACCAGATCGAGTGGCGCGCACTTTGGATGCAATGGCTGATGCTGAAGTAGAGCCATGTATTTCTTCAATTATTGTGTCCCCGGATGAAGCCCTTAAGCAGGAGCTATGCTGCCCCAACCCAGAGTGCAGATGTACTGATGATTTGCTGGTTCGTATGTATATCTCTGTTTCGGGATTGACTCGTATTGGGAATTTTATGACTCATTTGCTGTTGCCACTTCATTCCGTCATGTCATCAAAAATACAAGATAATGCTTTGTCAGAACCTTGAAGCTTTTCTGCAGGCTTTGGGGTTAATGGCCTTCTCTAGTGGGAAAGCTCTTGAACTTGTCACACAAGCTAGATGGCAGGTGTGGCTGGCTCAGTCCAGGCTACCTAATGACCAGGCACCAATTGCCATTAGTGCCTGGTCAGATCTTCGGTCCAGCTGCTCAGGAGGCCCTTGAGCACAGAGTAGGAGCGGCTGAGACTCATTCTTAGCATATTGGGCGTAGCGTGAGCTACCCTGCATTAGCTGTGCAATGGCTACCTGTTTGTCATTCAAGAATTAATTAATAGCCAGGCACTTGTCACCAGTTCACAATCAACACACACTGGTTCGGGTCACAACTTTGGCTTTGGAGAAAGGACATCGTTCGAAAGGCCATGTATTGCCTGCAACTGTTAAATGTCATTCCACACGGGCAGTGGCCACTTCTTATGCAGCATTATGGGATGTGCCTCTTTTGGAAATATGACTTGGCTGTATTTGTCTTCCACCAGGTATTGACCGTCTCTGGAGGATCTAAAACACTGAAACAGAATGCTGATTACTGGAGTAACTGTGGTTCTATGAATGGTGGAAGACCACCAGAGTCTCTGGTCACTCGGATTGAGAATGACTATAAAACTGACCGTAACATAATCAGGAGCTGATATAGCTTCCGGCAGGTCGTCTGTCAGAGTCATAAGTAACTGAATTAATACAATATTCTCGATGTGATGCACGAGATGCGACTCCTTCCACCAGGTATTGACCATCTCTGGCAGTCTTCCACCATTCATAGAACCATGGTTACTCCAGTAACCAGCATTCTATAGAGCCCTGGTCTATATTATAGTTAAGTGTTTGAAAAAGGTGTATCAGACAAAGAAGCTATTCAGAATAGGCAATGTTGGTGAGTCTCCAGGAGTAGGGTTGGAAATTACTGATCTTTAATTTCTTAATTTTTTTATAACAACTTAACGTGGTCGTTCATATACTTGGAAGTCATACAGTAATTATGCTATTTCCAACTCCACTTAAAGGGCACATTAGCTTCCATATGAATCAAAAACACCTGAACAAGTTAACCCAGATCAAAGCTACTGTGAAGGCGAGTTTGATCAGGGCTGGATCTCTGCAGGAAATTAGATATCAAGGGCCAGAGCTGACCAGCCCTGCTTTTATGGCAAAACTTACCTAACCTTGACATGGTAAAAAAAAAAAAAAAACTTGGTTCCAGGCACCACAAATCCAGTCTCATTGTAGTAGCAAGTTGTATGTGTAGAACAGGGGTTTCCGACCACATTCCAGGAGTCCCCCAACACTGCATGTTGTCCGTATCTCCTTCATTTAAATATTCCTGATTCGGATCATCAGCTCATTAGTAGAGACACCAAGATGTGTTCGACAAAGGAGAGAAGCAAAATGTGCAGTTTTCGGGGGGTCTCCAGGAATGTGGTTGAGAATCACTGCTTTAGATCATCTTCAAGTCAGTATCTTTGCAGCTTTTTAATGAAGTCTTGTACTACCCCGTCTATCCGTCTGGCAAAGGCAGGTGCAAAAGCTAGGTACTGTATCTAAAGGTATTTCTGATACTATGCCAGTTTGTATCAAGGGACAAACAATCTGCATGCTTTCTAATGTATGCAGGTATTAGAATCAATGGTTCAAACAAAAAATTCATTTTTCTTTTTTTATTATTATTTATTTCTCTTTTCACGAGTTCAGGCTTGAAGGCATAAAATAAGCGAAGCTGGTTTGGCGTGCTGCTAAGGGAGGAGACTCAGGATTAGGAGGGCTGCCGAGCCCTAGGGTGAACAGCCCTAAGGGCTCGGAAGAGGGAGGAGGTGGACAGCCGGTTCCCAGTCCTGAGTGCCCCCCCCAAAGGAGGAGAAGGCGGAGAAGGGGGGAGGAGGAGGGATACTGCGATCAAGGTGCGGAGAGGAAGGAACTATGGGTATTTATAGAGCGATTTAGAGCTTCTGATAGGATAACGAGATAATAGGAAGATTAGGGAGGCGGAGATCTTAACTGCCTTCGACCCCTCCTCCCGAAATGCGTTTGATAAACAATATTTATTTTATTTTTTCGTGCAGAATGTAATAGAAATGGGAACAGAATCCTCTTCAGTCCTTCAAGCAGTGGTGAGGTTCTGAAAGTTTCTTGTAAAAAAAAAAAATAGTTTCATTATATATTTTCCTACTTTCCTACTTTTCTATTTTCCTACAAAGTTTTGTGCTTTTTTGTCAGCTAACATTCAAATTTTTCTTGACAAAGTTTCAGTTTCTATTTGTTTTTGTTTTGTAACTTAATAGTTGAATACCAGCTTTGCATTTAGACTACACCAATGAGTAAAATTTGTTTTAGCAACTTGTCTTGTGTTTTCTTAGACACTGAATCATACATGACATCTGTGCTAAAACCAGACTCTCTTTCACCATCCCCATCAGTTGTGCTTTCAAAGAAACAATTGATCAGTGATACTGGACCAGACCATTTTCAACCTCATGAGTAACTAGCAAAATTAACCCTCTTTATTTCCTCTATATCCATAAAAACAGCACAGTGTAGCATGGTTTAAAAAGTTTAAGAAGAGAGTATAAACTATAAAACACTGTCAAAATTATACCAGTTCACATGGATACGAAAAAGCAACTACATATGCTGTATTATGCATGCCAGGTCAGTAGTTGGTGATGTCACTTTTTTCAAAGAAAAACTATTATAGACTGGACACATAATACACATGCACATGACATCACTAGCCAAGTTTCCATCCAGTTTTTACGCTGTTTTGTTATCGACAAAGAGAATTTGCGGGGGAAAAAAACTGCGAAATTTGCTGTCTCCAGCCTGTTTCCATCCAACTGGACTTTTACCGAAAAAACCGTGTGCGTGATGACGTCATCCTTAAAAAAAACGAATTGTCGCGTAAGTTTTGGTGTATTGCAAAAAAAATTGCCCTTAAGCTGTTTCCATACATAATTTCACCTATTGCGCAAATCATATGCAAATAGGCTGTTCTTCATCCATTTGAAAAAACCTTAGCCCATTATTAAATTATGGAGGCCTACATAAAAATAACAAGTTTAAGGAGTTTTCATGTTTTTGTACTTTGTTATAGACTATTTAGATACTCCAGCATCAAGCCATAGGCTATTCATAAGCAGG
>JAUMHE010000014.1:204871-216258 GCA_032359235.1 Enteromius mattozi | reverse complement strand
ATCAGAAATGTTTGTTGAGCAGTAAATCAGTATATTATTATGATTTCTGAAGATCATGTGACACTGAAGACTGGAGTCTTTGAAATTGCAATAATATTTCACAATTTTACTGCTTTTTACTGTATTTTTTGATGCAGCTTTAAGCAGAAGAGACTTCTATAAAAACATGAACAAAAATCTGCCTGACGCTAAACTCTTGAGTGGTAGTGCATGCACAGGTCTGGTGAGGGGATGTTTGTCAGAGCTGAATGTGAACTGGCCTGATGATGATGATTGTTCCTGTGATTGGCCAGTGTTTGTTAGAGCTGCAGAACGAGGCCGTGTTCATCTGGACCACGGAGCTGGAGAATGTGGCCACGCTGTGTTTTAAAGCTCTGGAAGGCTCTACGTACAGTGTCCGTGTGTCTGTGTCCACGCTGCTGGGAACCGCCATGGCCACAGCACTCATGCCCAAACAGGCCACAGGTCAGTGTGCAAACGTTTCATCCACCACGACTAGACAGGAAATAACAGAATCACACTATTTCTGCAATCGACATTACACAGCATGCTTATTTGAGACCCAGGACCGTAAAACCATGCCACAAGGGTCAAATTTTTCAAAATTGAGATTAAAACATCGTTTAAGTACTGAATAAATAATCTTTCCACTGATGTCTGGTTTGTTAGGATAGATACAACTATCTGAAAATCTGGAATCTGAGGGAGCAAAAATTATAAATATTGAGAAAATCACATTTAAATTTGTCCAAATTAAGTTCTTAGTGATGCATATTACTAATCAAAAATGAGTAATTTTAAGATTTGATATATTTACAGTAGGAAATTTAAAACATCTCTTCATGGAACATGATCTTTGCTTAATATCCTAATGATTTGACTAAACTAAACATGCAGAACTCTTGGATCATGTGTTTAATATTTAATGGCATGAGACAAAGGTTTTTTTTTTAATCAGGACAAACCGTTGACTTGTTTTATAAGATGGACCCAGAAAAACTTTAGCAATTTCTTTCAAAAGTAAAAATCTCTTTTAGAATGAAATGTACAAAACATTGTTTTATAGTTGCTTTAAAATGATGTGGCAGAATCTGAAATCCAGTCAAGCCGCTAATGTTTCCTCGTGAGATCTACACAGTGTTGTGTCTGTACTCGGAGCTCACGGGGACTGATTTGTTTGTGATGTGTGTTTGCTGCGTGTCAGTCATGCGTCAGAACGTGAAGCGGGCGACTCTGGAGGAGGTTCTGGAGCTGATGGCCACAGGCTTCCTGCGAGGAGGCTCCGGCTTCCTGAAGAGCGGAGGAGAGATGCTGAAGGGAGCCTCAGTCAGCCGAGAGGTGCGGGTCGGCGTCACTCAGGTGAGAAACAGTCGCTCTGACCTCAGGCTAACTCAGTCTGATAAACCACCGCTTTAACTAGAGCTCCAACGAGAGTGGATTTTACACACAGCTAGGTTAGACCACACTGGACGATACCATTAATCAACCGATAATGCTTTACTATTTTTACAACAGTACTGAACTGTACTCTATATTGATATTGATTATTACATTGATCATTAGAGTTAGTTCATAGTTGATAGTTATTGTTAAAATACAAGGAACAATACTTTCTACAGCTTTCATTGATCTAGGATGCACCATATTGGATTTTTGCTGATATCCAATATGGCAACTCTTTTTGGCCGATACCGATATATTTCCTCTGTTTGGAAACAACACAGTTTGTCCTGCGCAGAAATGATAAGCAAATTATTTTACATTTTGATTAGGTTTTAATAAGAACTTATTTGTTAGAATTAAATGGCCAGAAAGATGCAGTGGTAGTTTTAGTTTGAGGTTTAACATTTGTAAATGGTCTGAAAATCTTTTAGATATATAAAATGATTTAATTTAAGTTTGAGTTAATTTTTTTTAATTAATTAAAAAAAAAAATTCACGTAAGCTATAGTTTCTATATATAGTTGTCTATATAATCATGATTTAATGTCATGATTTTCTGCTTCATTTTTATCACAAACACAATCGAAATGTTATTTGTGTATTTTACTTTTATTTTATTCAAAGTAGGCCAATAGCGCACCCAACAATGATTTGGGACTAATATAATGTAGGTTAATGGAGAATGGCTGTATGTTTGTTGGCTTCATGTAAATCCGTGTCTAAAGTCTCTGACTCTAAAATACCGTGATGGCACTACTGAATCAATAATATGACAAAAATATAGAACAACATCCCCCATAATAAAATAATAATAATAATCACATGCCAGTAATAATGGTGAGCACCTACTGAGCCTACAGCTGGATAGAGATCTTTGATATATCGGTAAGTTAGCTAAAAGGACAAAGCCAAATATCGTCATGTAGTAATTTTATTTTATAATATAGTATTTCAATGATTTATTTTTTTGTTAACAGTAATAAGAACATAGATGCAAGTGATAAACTAAAGGAGAAACACAATAAATCAAAGACACAAATGAAATTAATAAGGCCTTATGAAATTCATTTTAATGTAGTTTTTCTGCACACTATTTTAATAATTATGTAAAAAAATAAATGATCAGAAAGTGTGTCTAATTAATTTAAATCATGAAACTTTTAAAAGCCTGTGAAATATTAAATAATTTTTCTGTTTTCCGTAAATTAATATATTTTTTTTCTGGAAGAATTCAAAAGGATAATTTGATTTTATAAAGAATTAATTTATTATAGGATGTTTACGCACATTTGTTACACAAACATTACATTGAACACTTCATATTGTTTTATTGAGGAAAATATTGCAATATCAATTTATCGCCCAGCCCTACTCTTAAGACCTTTATGTTTGTAGTATGTATGATGGGAGTTTTCTGCAGATGAAGGGTAAAATGCACATGAAGTGGCTCTCACAGTAGTTCTAGAGATCATGTGTACACTCGAGGCGACCAAGGCTGTAAACACTACCACGGAACACGTCTGTGCTGTTCATTCACAGTATACAGGATTCATATTTAAGTAGTAGTTCACAGACACCAGTCCATCACATTTTGAAGTGTACTGACCTACTTTTAATATATTCCTCCCAGTGTTTTGCTCAGGAATTATGGTACTAGTAAAATGCAGAATCGTACAATTTGTTTTAGTACTGATATTTATCATGCAGCTGATTAATGAGCGGAAGGGGTACATGGGTGGACCTCTAGTTTAGTTCTGACGAGCCGTGAAGCAGCAGGAGTGCTCTTGTGTTGATTGTTTGCTCGCGTCTCTCTGTCCAGGCGTATGTTGTGTTCGTCACCACACTGGGCGGTCAGTGGCTGGAGCGTAATTTTGCGGTGTTTCTATCTCACCTGCTGGAGCTGGTGGCTCATCCTCGGGCCACGCAGACTCACGTGGAGGCGGTGTATTCTCGCCGCTGCGTGTCCTTCGCCTTGAGGGCGACCCTGGGCGGTCTGCTGGGCGAGAAAGCTCAGATAGCTGCTGCCAAGGAAATCTGCCTGGCCATCAGCAAACAGATGAGAGCCGTGGGTAAGATGGAATAGGAATGCAACACATTACACTTTAAATTATATTCAAATAGAAAAGTTGTTTTAAATAGTAAAAATACTTTAAATCAAATGAATGCAAGCTTGCTGAGCAGAAGAGAGTAGAGCAGTAACTATATGCACTTACTATGGTTAGGGTTTGGATTAGGGATTGGTTGAGGGTTGCTTTCATGTGATTATGCTTAATTTATTGTTATATTATAATAGTAATTACTTGTAAGGACAGCTTAGAATGAAGTGTTACCCTGTGTGTTTTAATAGTTGTGATGAGATCTAGATACTCTTACAGAATCAAATGAGTCTAAAGACAGCAGGCTGGGTCCTCATGTCTGTCGTCTCTCTCTCTGTCTCTCAGAGGCTGTGGTGAATGACCCCAGCAGCGAGGGCCGGGCCGGGGCCGCAGACGTGTCGGCCAGTCAGCACGTGATGGTGTGTGCTCTGAAAGAGCTGGGCAGTCTGGTCCAGAGTCTGAGCGCCACCGCTTCTCCTCTGATCCAGGAGCCGTCTGTCGGTACGAGAGTGCGCTTAAACACATCGTGTTGCATTGTGGTACAAAAACAGGGTGCCAGCCTTGGCCAAGATGGACAGAATTCAAAATCCAAAAGTCTTTCGATGTTTAAAAAATGATTAGTGCTCAAGTGAAATATCAGTCACTACTATCTCAGTTAATGTGAACCCCAACAAAGTACTGCATGTCTCTCAAAACCAGACATAGTCTAGTATATCCACGTATATCCATGAAAATTATATTACATTTCCATATAAAAGCACATGGAACCGCACACTCCCATATCCCAAACCTATATTAATATATATAACTTGTTTATATGATTGTATGAATTAAGCAGACAAGTCTCTGTATGATAAGCTTGTTTATTTATTTTTTTTAATTTTTAATTTTTACATTTTATTCTTATCTAAAATGATCAACATGCATAAATATAGAGCACATTAAATATGCATACATGATGCAGAAGAACAAACCTCTTAGGCTGGATAGGCTTGTCTCACAACAAAACAAATCTTATTCATTGGTTCTCCTGTTTATTATAATTTTGACCCACACAATGTCTTATCTAATGCTACAAATATACCTGTGCTGCTGGTTTTGTGTTTCAAGGTAAGTGAGTCTTATGATATGCGGTTGGGTAAGTGACTGGAGCTGGTGGCTGATCATGGCTCTCTGTCTTCTGTGGTCAGGTCTGCTGGAGACGGTCAGCTCTGTTCTTCTACACCCCAGCATGGCTGCTCGTCTGGCTGCGGCCTGGTGTCTGCGCTGCGTGGCCGTGGCTCTGCCTCATCAGCTTACTCCTCTGCTGGAGCGCTGCGCAGAGTGCATCAACAACCTGAAGAACTCCCCCGAGGCAGTCAGCGGCTACAGCTTCGCCATGGCTGCTCTGCTGGGAGGAGTTCATCAGTGTCCTCTGGGCGTCCCACACTCCAAGGGCAAGGTCTGACTCCACTAAACACCTCACCTACTCTATAGCCAGGGCTGCTCCATACACCCAGTCAGTGGTGCTTTATGGCTGGCAGATTTAAAGAATTGTAAAGGTTGTGATGTGAGTGAGTAAATACAGTCAAACCAAAACTTATTCAGACTTATTCCATAGACTGCCACTTGGAAACCAGCCTGCCACCAATCAATCCAACCATATTTGACTTTGTATTGCAGGAAGTCATATCTGACTTGTAACAATGTGTAAAAGCTGCTATGTGACGACAGTAACCAAACTATAAAACCCAGAACTGTTTTAATAAGCTGTTGATCCAAAAAATGAGTGTTTAGGGACACAAAAGTAGAGCACATCATGTCATATTACTCTGAGAACTGTGTCCACTGGAGGAAAACGTAATCTGCGACAGAAAACAAACATTATTTTATAACCATATCAAAGGATGATTTCACCACTGGATGTGAACCTGTCAGGGGAAAAGGTGTATTGAGAAACTAAAGTATATTGGTCTATGTCAGTGCCTCTTTTCCTTACTTTCCTTTTGTTTGAGAAATGATCCAACTGAATGGCCTAATGTGAAATTCCCCAAGACTTCTTCAATTATTAGTCTTTAAAAGCTCCTTTTTTGGGTCGACCGCTTATAAAAACGTAGTTTTAGTTTGTTTACTGTACATCTCGTGTCACAGCAGCTTTTAGGCATTCTGTTTATTGTTATAGTCAGAAATGACAAGGAGGCAGCTTCCCGCTTTAAAGAGTCAGTGGAGAGCGCTGGATTGTTTCGGTGTGGGCCTGGCCTGAATGCGATCTGTCTCTACAGAATCAAGTCTTAAAATGGTTTCAGAACTAAATGAGTGCAGACTCGTGAAGAGTAGGAGCTGTGCTGCTGCTGTCAGGTTACTGTGGTGTAAATGAGCTGGGTGTGTTTCAGATGGTGGTGAGTATAGCAGAAGATCTGCTGCGCTCCGCGGCTCAGAACAGCCGTCTGTCTCTGCCTCGAACTCAAGCCGGCTGGCTGCTGTTAGGAGCCCTCATGACCTTAGGTGAGTCCACCCCTTCCCCACACTCCAGATACAAACACAAGTACACTTCAACTAGCGCTGGCACTGACCGTTGCTCTGGTGATTGAGTAAACTGTAGACCCAAACAAAGAACAGCTTTTAAAATGACTTTAAAATACATACATACACACTAGCAATTAGGCAATGATAATTAGTTCAAATAAAGTTATCATATGATTTTATTAAACAAAACTGCTAAAACACATTACATAACAAACAATAGAGCTAATGCACATTAGGCATCATAATAAAGGCCTGTAGAGGACACCAGCAGCCTGATGTTTGTTTTACAGTTCATCATTAATCCTGGTTTAATATTGACCAAACAACATTTGATTCAAATGCCCACTTAATTTTGAATATTTGGCTATTTCTTTACAACAGAAATGTTATAGCTGCTGTAATTTATTGAGTATGTGAACATTGTGTGTAAACTCAGAGCGAATGTTTGAGCTTTTGCTTTGAAATCATGAACAGTTAGCAGCATATTGAGGAAAGAGATTGATGTATTCTCCTGTGTTTGTGTAGGTTTATAACTGATGTACCTTACACATCTGATGAAAAGATACACGTTGTGTTCTCAGATGATCGTTATAATAAACCAAACTCACAACAACATGCAGAGATGGAGTTTGAGACGCTCCACACATAGAACTGATAAGAGCATTTACTGTGAACCGAGCCACTCTGACACACACAAAGCCTAAATAAAGCACATACATTAAACCTGCATCACATATTTAACTGAATCATAGTGATTGTGAATTCACAATAGCATTTTGCCTTATTATGATTTTTAAAAGTGTGTAATATATCGTGCAGGCTTGAAAAACGGTCTAATCATGCGTTTCATGGATTCTTGTGTGGAAATTCTGGTATCGATGGCAAAATGCAATCAAGGTGTTTTTAAAACCGAGCAGTGTAATAGAATGCCCTGTGGTCATCCTGCCAGGACCGTCTCTGGTGCGCTACCACCTGCCGAAGATGCTGCTGCTGTGGCGTAACGTCTTCCCTCGCTCTCAGAAGGAGCTGGAGGCTGAGAAGGCCAGAGGAGACTCCTTCAGCTGGCAGGTGATGCTGGAGGGTCGCGCCGGAGCTCTGTGCGGTAAAACACCTCAAATCACCTCCTCTGCTGTGCTTTCAGTCTGCTTCCTGGAAACTCATATTGCTTGTTCCTCGCAGCCATGCGGAGTTTCGTGGCTCATTGTCCTGAGCTGCTGACGGAGGACGTGATCCGCAGACTGATGACGCCCATCGAGTGTGCCATGACCATGATGTCTCAGTGAGTGACGCTCAGTTTCTACATCATAGAATCATATCTGTGACCCTGGACCACAAAACCAGTCTTTCCATTGATGTCTGGTTTGTTAGGATAGGAGCATATATAGTCGAGATGCAACTATTTGAAAATCTGGAATCTGAGGGTGCGCAAAAAAACCCCAAATAAAAATCATCTTTAAAGTTGTCAAAATTAAGTTCTTAGCAATGGATATTACTAATCAGAAATGAAGTTGACATATTTACGGTAGGAAATTTACAAAATATCTTCATGGAACATGGTCTTTAAGATTAATATTCTAATGATTTTTGGCATAAAAGACTCATTTTGACCCACACAGTGTATTGTTGGCTATTGTTACAAATATACCTGTGCTGCTGATGACTGCTGCTGTGCTCCAGAGACACATTTCATCTTGTTTCCATCAGGTGACTAAAACTGAAAAGCTAGAGATCTGGATTATTTACAGTCATGTCACCTTTTACTCGGCTTTCATACAAATTGAATTATGAGGTGAATCCAAAATATCTACAGCGGTGGCCAAAATGATCAGAACACTAGTGTCTTCAGTGGCTCTGAAATCAGCTATTACTGTCTTTAGCTGTAGTGTGTCAGTACAATCAATTTGAAATTAATTGTAATAATCCAGTGAGATTTTTTTATTTTTTTTTACTTTTTAATTTTTCTTTTTAATTCCTTTTTCCCCTCTCATTTTTCTGACTTCTGACTTTATTTAATTTTTATATAATCTGTCTGCATCCCATGATTTCTATTGCATTGAAGAAATGTCTTTGTACATTCCATGCCATTTTCATTTTAACACACAAAATAAATATTTTGTTCATAAAATAAATTTTATGATCTGGACAAATTTTTTTTATCCACAAAATCAGGCCGGTTCACAATTCTTTGAGTTATTGATATAAACTCAAAATTGAGAAATGAAAAGTCACAATTAATTTTTTCTTCTGGTGGTGTACTGTTTGTAGGATTGTTAAGAGATGTGTTTTTGGTGTGCAGTGTTCCTGCAGTGATCAAGGTTCACGGAGCTCATCTGAAGGCCAGCGCTGCCATGGTCCGACTGAGACTCTACGACATACTGGCTCTGCTGCCGCCCAAGACATACGAAGGCAAGTCCCTCACGAACAGCTGCTCTGCTGTCAGCACTGATGACTGAGAGCTGATTATGAGTTATGATTTCGCTGTGATTGACAGGCAGCTTTAACGCTCTTCTGAGGGAGCTGGTGGCAGAGTTCACACTCACAGATAACTCTGCCAACACCACCACGTCTCTGCTGCGCTCGCTCTGTCATTACGACGACAGCGTGCTGATGGGCTCCTGGCTTCAGGAAACAGATCATAAGTCCATTGAAGATCAGGTAGGCTGATTATTTTAACCATGTGCAGGAAAGGTGCTTTATTGGGTGCGTGTATTTATGTGCATGTATATGTTAATATTTATATAGAATGAAACACTTTGTTTGAGCAGCTGGCAGCAGTCTTTAGTAATTCTCAGTAGGTTTCTTGGAGCACAGGATCTGTTCTTCATGGTTTGTGAGCTGTGTTTGTGTGCCTCAGCTGCAGCCCAACAGTGCGTCAGGCAGCGGCGCTCTCGAACACGACCCGTCCTCCATTTACCTGCGTATCCCAGCCGCCGAGGCCATGCCCGGACCGCTGCCGCTCGGAGTGTCTGTGATCGACGCCTCTGTCGCTCTGTTCGGAGTCGTCTTTCCCCACGTCTCTTTCAAACACAGGTACTTTCATCAACTCTAATCTATGAATTAGTCTGACAGGTTCACATCATTAGCCGTTCCTCTCGTTACAGATCTTGTTTGTGATTTGTTTCGTGTCTTGTTGTCTATTCCAGGTTGCAGATGCTGGATCACTTTGCTGAATGCATTAAACAAGCTAAAGGAGTCCGTCAGCAGGCGGTGCAGCTGAACATATTCACTGCGGTGCTGAGCGCTCTCAAGGTGCACTTCATCAGCCTATTATAGAGTTTAATTACTAGCGATATCAACAACTTGATTGCACCAATACTATTTGAACTGTACCGAGCTGGACGACGACATCACTGAATCAACGATGAACCGACTTTAACTGAAACTTGAGTTTTACAGAAAACACGGCGGAAAAGCTGGAAGGTTTTAAATGAGTGCTAAAAGAATTATACAAATGAATATATAAATGTGTTAATTGTATGAGTCTACCTCTGAATGCTCTGACATTTAGTTTTCATCTTCAGTCATGTTGTCATCATTGGTAAAATTATTGTTTTAGTGTTTATGCAAACAAAGTAATTTTATTTGTTTGTTTGTTTTAAATATGAAACTTGAAGTGATTGTGTGTCAGAACTTTTGGAACATTTTAACAATACAGTGATAATCCTGTAAATCATGATCAGAAATGTTCACACCGTGACATCTTTGTTTCTAATGTTGGTTGTCCTCTGTGTTCTACAGGGTCTGGCCGAGAACAAGAGCAGTCTGGGCCCGGAGGAGGTGCGTAAATCAGCTCTAGCGCTGGTGATGGGTGCGCTGGACAACCCTAACCCCATCCTGCGCTGCGCTGCCGGAGAGGCTCTGGGCCGGATGGCACAGGTCGTGGGAGAGGCGTCCTTCATCGCCAGGATGGCACAGCACAGCTTTGACAAGTATGCAAGCAGGATAACTGAATACAAGAACGTGTCTCGCACACAGTCTTACTCCTCTCATTCAGAACATCACATTTAACCCTTAAATGCATGAATGTTTAGCCTATCATTATTACATATTCAGCTCTTTAGCGGCCCGGACCTATATATCCAGCACAGATGAATCTCTAACTGCTGCAATAGCCAAAAACTCTCTTGATATTTTAAAAACAATATAGTACCTTTTGAAACCTTAGAGGGTTTGAGTTTGAGCAGATGATATTGTCTTCACTATTATCGTCAGAGCACACTTCCACAGTACATTCAGCATCTGACGCATATTCACAATCTCAAACATATTCTCAAACCGGTCATTTTCAATGACTTCACTGCAAAAAATGCTTTCTAAGACTAGATTTTTTTGTCTTGTTTCCAGCCAAAATATCAAAAAATTCTGAAATCAAGCAGAATTCTCTAGACAAGAAAAAAAAATGGTCTTGTTTTCAGAAGAAACTAGTCAAAATTAAGTGAGTTTTAGAACTAGCTAAATAATCTGCCAATGGGGTAAGCAAAATAATCTTGTTTTCTGTTTGAAATAAGATTATTTTGCTTGTTCTAAGCAAAAAGTTACTTAATTTTAGCTTGTTTTTTTTCTGAAAACAGGACAATATTTTTGTCTTGTCTAGAAAATTCTTCTTGATTTGAGAATTTTTCGATATTTTGGCTGGAAACAAGACAAAAAATCTAGTTTTAGAAAGCATGTTTTGCAGTGTTAATATTCAGTGTTTTGGCAGCTTATGTGTGTGATGTGTGATATTTTCTGGTATTTATTGCAATAATGACATGAATGATGATCATTCATATGCATCCACTGAGAGACAGTTTTTTAGGGAGAAACCGTGTTTTTAGCAAAATAGGGTCTTTTGAGCACACATGTAATACTGGACTCTAGAGGGCACCCTTGCACATAAACTCAGTGTATGCATCACAGAAGTTATAGACATGATATACTCATCCAGAATTCGCTGTAGATGAGTAAAAAGAAGACAGGAATGCATAAACTGGAAACCTGATTTTGACAGTATATGAATTATCTGTGTTCTTAAGGCAATTAGGGTGTTGTTATAAGAATAAGTAATTTTATAATGCAATGCTAATCGACATAGCCTTTATCACTGTACAGAATACTGTAAAATTGTATGATTTCAGCTCTCTTCTGTGACATGAAATCAAGTTATTTCAAACAATAGACAGATGTTTTGGAGTAAAAGTTTGTCAATAAATCTCTGTGTTGGTCGACAGGTTTGTAAACAAGCAAAACTGTATCGCACACGTGCTACTGTAGTACATTTATTCTTTTTTTTTTCACACTGTAAGGCCCTGACCGAACAAGTTCTAGATTGTAGAGGTAACTCCTCAGTGTCATGTCCACCTT
>JAUMHE010000014.1:161425-181567 GCA_032359235.1 Enteromius mattozi | reverse complement strand
CGGTCTGTACAGTATAAAAACCATTACACCTATGGAGAGTCCCCATTAGGATAGCAAACCAGACATGTGTGTGTGTGTGTGTGTGTGTGGCTCTATAGAAATAAAATACATATTTACGACATCTGTCAGAATTGGGAAGCGGTATTTGGAAAGCATCTAATAAGAATCAACTAATATTTAATCATTGTAGAACTCATATTTTCGTGAAACTGCGTTTATAACGCTGTTTTTTTTATGTGAACTATTTACACTGGCGTTAA
Organism: Enteromius mattozi; assembly: GCA_032359235.1. NCBI lineage: Eukaryota > Metazoa > Chordata > Actinopteri > Cypriniformes > Cyprinidae > Enteromius > Enteromius mattozi. The sequence continues at coordinate 181,307 of JAUMHE010000014.1, read as the reverse complement.
ATTAAAGTTAAACTAGTGAACACAGCTGCTGAGGACTGACTGATGCTGGACTAAATCTGGTGTAGTTTGAGGAAGCTCCAAAACACTTTCTATATTATAATATAGTGGCTCAGTCTAATTTACATTTAACACTGGAAGCTAAACAATTACTTTACGACGATAATCATTTTATATTCTGATTTTTATTCAGATGACAGTCGTATTAGCTACATATTGTAAAACTACTCCACTGTGTAATAAATGGAGTATTTCATAGATGTATTTGTTTACGTTACTGTAGGAGAATGGTAGTATTTTTGTCGTGATGCTGTCAGGGCCTGAAACTGACCATTGGTACTTCTACTGGTATTGGTATTTTCTCCTTTTGTCTCATAGTTGAGGGATACCTATGATGAAAGTTACAGGCCTCTCTCATCTATTAAGGTGGGAGAACTTGCTCAATTGGTGGCTGACTAAATACTTTTTGGCCCACTGTAAGAGAGGAAAGATGCCAATGAAACCTACATTTTTCTTCCAATATTTCAAGCATCGTGAGCAGTGAGCTTTTCCTGAAAGCGTAATTAAATCTGTTAATCTATTAAATCTCATGAAGTGACCTCATCAGAATACTTCAGAAAACTATTTTTAGATGTCTTTATGAAAGTCTGTTTGTACCTTTTGATGTGTGGTCATATTGACATTCAGTGGATAGATGGAAATGATGAGAGAATTAAGACGGACTTATCACACAATACACGTACATGACCTCAATCATTTTCGGTGATGCAATATATTGGTCATTATATTTACATAAAGAAACATAATAACATAACAAAAAAATGTGGCATTCCACTTGTCTTTTGCAGCTTCTCGTTCATAACGAGGTGTAGTCATGAGGTGCTAGTTCACATTATTAAAAATCCTTCTACAGAAAGGGTTAATCTGCAGATATGGCCTTGTTTAGGGATCCAGAGATCTGACCGCTAGATAGGGATTGTGTTTTCAGCAATAGTGTGCACCCTTGCTTAGGAAAAAACCCCATAAAAGAGTCTACTCATAAGTAAATGTGTATTTACTGTTTATTCAAGTTTTTTTAAAGGTATTTTGATACTTAATTTCCATCTAAATATTTGTATTATTTATTTTGTCAGTTGAAAGTGTGTAGGCCTTCTTGCATTACTATGCTGTTATATTATGATTATACACAATCAGTGGCATAAAATGGTCTTGAAATGACAATAATATCGCTTATTGCAAATATTTATGGGGCAATATATTTTTGTTTATAAGTTGTATAAGTTATTGTGACAGGCCTAGAGAGAATATTAGAAATATCTAAATCTGTGATATTATTATAAATCTATAAAACTGATTCAGCATCATATGACTGAATTTATATTTCTGGAGGAAGTAATGATAATGTCATTCAGTCCATCACATTGTTTGGTGATTGGATCGTATGTCCAGTGCTGGATTCTGGTGAGAATGAGGCCTAAAATGTGACTCAGGATGGGACGAAATAAGACTGAATCAAGTGATCAAGAGAGCTCTTAACAGCGGTGAAAGTGGCTTTATGGCTTTATTTTTCTCTGTCATAAGGGATCGCTGATAGTTTCCTGCTAGATTCTTACTTACTTTCTCTTGTTTTCTCCAGAAAAAGAAAAAGAAAACGAAAGAACAGAAGGCAGAGGCAGATGAGTGTGATTCACCAGCTCCTAAGAAGAGGAAGGCTGAGAAGATGCCCACCGAGTCCACAGACATGAACGCAAACACGGACGACACGCAGCAGGTCAAGGTAACCCCCGATCTCAGGTTTCTTCTGATCTCAGGTAATCATTATCCTGGAGCACTGCTTTACTGAAATCTCTGCGCAGCTGAAAAAGAAGAAAAAGGCAAAAGTGGAGGAGGTGATGGGCAACGGAGAGATGCAGAAAGCATCTGTGACAGCTGTAGTAGACACACCTGGAGCGTCCAGCGAGGACTCGGACAGCGACCGGGAGAAGGTGTGTAATCCTCTGCTCCAGATCAGGACTGGGATAATAATCGATGTGTTGTATATCCAGACGTGTCTGAATGCGTGGTGGTTTTCTCTGAGCAGCAGATGACACTGTGTTCTTCAGAAACAGCCTGGCGCTGCTCGTCTCCACATCCTTACACACCGACGGGTGTGTGGTATACATCATCTGTGAGTGTTGATTTGATGATGTGCGTTTTGACATGATTGAGTACACCCAGAATCCCTCAGCAGTGTGCACACACACGCATTACATGAAGACTAGACTAGTTAGTGCGCATTTAGAGTGTGTTCTTTCACAGCTTGAGCCAGTCTAATAATTTAAATTGAGCACAAATTCAAGACACGGGGGCAGAAAATGTATATTTGTACACCACTTCATACAGCCTAGTTCAGGGCTGTCCAAACTCGGTCTGGAGGGCCGGTGTCCTGCAGAGTTTAGCTCCAACTTGCCTCAACACACCTGCCTGGAAGTGTCTAACATACCCAGTAAGAGTTGATCAGCTGCTTCAGGTGTGTTTGATTAGGGTTGGAGCTAAACTCTGCAGGCCCACCAGGACTGAGTTCGGACAGCCCTGGCCTAGTTAATCAACTTCACAGGGCCGTTTTTTTTTACAAAAATGTCTTGTGTTGTACACCATATTTTCTGTTCTTGCGCTATTTTAACAACAAAAAATAATAATTTCAAACAAAACCACAGCGTTATTTTGCATCTCTGAGCAACTTGACAGTGATTTGTATCTGAATGAACCAACCGTATAAATGATTCGGTTCAGTCACAGTGACTCACTTATTTACAGAGACTTACTGCCACCTGCTGGTGCTTTTCATTTCACATTCACAGTATCTTTAATTTAAATAATTTCATGTGTCAGTATACACTTTTAGAATAAAATGTATAACTTGGTTAAAACTTTGGAAAAGGTGACTCTCTATACGCACAATAACACACTCTAAACAAAATATCGTCTAATTATCGTATTCGATAAAATCCCAGAAAATATCAAGATACAATCTTTTTTTTTTTTTTTTTTTTTTTTGGTCAATATCGCACACCCCTACTTGAACCTAAAATTATCATTCATAAGACCACAGGAGACTGAAGTGAATCACAAGTGATCACTGTGGGCTGTGTTTACAGGAATCTGAGCCGAGGTGAGATTACAGACACACAAGTGCTCTTCTTTATCAGCATACAGATAAAAACTACACTAGAGCGCCTTCTGCTGTTCAGATCTACTCAGAATCCATTCCAGAGAGAATCACCATTCATTCATTCAGATCTCAGTTCATTCTGCTTCGACGTATCGTCCCAGCCCTGCTTCAGTTCACAGTGAGCTGCTCCGCTGAGTTCTGATCATCGGATTATCTGTTTTTAGGAAACTCCGGAGCAGAAAGAAGGAGCTTTCTCCAACTTCCGGATCTCCCAGAACACCATCAAACTGCTGCAGGGTAACGCTGCTCACAGCCTCAGAAACACAGCTCTCAGATATACTCTGGCTTTTACAGCAAACACTTCCTCTGTCTTTTAGCCCGTGGTGTTTCGTATCTCTTTGACATCCAAGTGAAGACGTTTAACTCGGTGTATGATGGGAAAGACGTGGTGGCTCAGGCCAGGACCGGCACTGGGAAGACCTTCTCGTTTGCGGTTCCTCTGGTGGAGAAGCTTCAGTCTGAAGGGGAGGACCGCAGGAGAGGCCGGCCCCCGAAGGTAACGCCCCATACACTTACGTGTGTGTGATAAACATGCTCATCTGAGCTGCATCATGGGCTCAAGCTGTAAAATTTACAGCGCTGCTCAAAAGTGCACTCGTGGAAATTCTGCTGTTCTGCACGGCAGAAATAGTTTTATTAGTGTTTTTGTTTTGTTTTCTAGTGTAATTATCTAAACTTTCTTAAATCAAGATGCATTTCCTTGCTAAGTGAAATGATTTTAGACAGTGGTTCTGAAGGGGTGCTGCTCAGGCTCTCTCTAGTGGTACACAGAGGAATCACTACATATAGATAAATGAATAAGCAGAACAATACATTTCACTCTAATCTTTGATCAAAGGATTGTTTTTACATTTAAAGAACAGTGCTTTAGCTTTTTGGTACAACACATTTTAATGTAATCGTTATTTATGTTTTTTATTGACCTGCACAGTGCAGTGTTCAGTGTTTATGATGTTAAAGTGGCTGACAACCATAAATATTCTTATTAGGAATAAAACTGCCTCGTTTTGAGCTGTACAGTGCGGTGGCTGATTGTTTAGGCCTGCTATGCTACTGTATTTTAATGTTGAAAACAAGGATACTAGACATAATAAAAGTCAGCAATGCATTCTGATGAAATAATCTGTAGATATTTATACTTGAAAACAAAACACAAATTCTAAAAATTATTTTGCAGTACACATTTTTTAATAATGCTTTGATCATCTCTATCTAAATGAAAATTATTGATATGAAGTTGAGGATGGTTCAGTTTTAGGCCTTCTGCTCAAATGCCATACAAGCCCTGACTCTACAGGAACCTCATGATCCAGGCCACTGATTTAATATACTTTTGATTATTAACCCAGTAATAGTACACAATCACATTTCAAATCAGAGGAAGTAAATGGTTTTGTACAGCGCAGTATTAAACAGGCCATCCTTCACAAGTCCTGTTGAGTGCAAACGTTTGCATCCCTTTACTCGCCTTGACTGTGGGTCAGAACTGAGGATTAGCATTGACTTTCCGAAACTAATGTGATGCATTCTGGGATACTGAAGGAGGAAGGAGTTCCTGTGTGCTGTTTACTTGTTTGCTGCATTTAGAGCCGTTTTATATGAAGAGTCATTGTAACTTGATACAATGAACTTACTGTGAATGTAAAAGTTTTACATTTCAGTTCTAAAATACTTGCATGAAACTACAGAGAGATGAATTACCCATCTATAATTACGCTGTCAGCCCTGCCCTCCAAAGCTGTGTGCATCATTATATATGATGTGTCCACACAGGTGCTGGTTCTGACACCGACTCGAGAGCTGGCCATTCAGGTGGCCAAAGACTTCAAAGACGTCACCAGGAAACTGTCTGTTACATGTTTCTACGGAGGAAGCTCATACAACCCACAAAGTAGGCCTTTAATCATCATACAGTTTAGTTGTGACCAAAATGGGAAAATGTATACAAAAAAATCCAGCTTGAGGATATGTAATAACCTGAGGATTGTGTGTGATCAGTCGAGGCCATCCGCAATGGCATTGACATACTGGTGGGAACGCCGGGACGAATCCGAGACCACCTGCAGAATAACAAGCTGGACCTGTCTCAGCTGAAGCACGTGGTGCTGGACGAGGTGGACCAGATGCTGGACATGGGCTTCGCAGAGCAGGTGGAGGAGATCCTCTCTGTGTCCTATAAGAAAGGTAACCCAGTCCGCTCCACACACACGATCTCCTCAGAAAGACGCTGTGCTTCTCTGAACAGGATTTATGAACTCTTGTCTCACAGATGCGGAGGACAAACCACAGACGCTGCTGTTCTCAGCCACCTGTCCCGCCTGGGTTTATGAGGTGGCCAAGAAATACATGCGTCCTCAGTGCTTCCACGTGGATCTGATCGGGAAGAAGACCCAGAAAGCAGCCACCACAGTCGAGGTAATGCAGCCTGTTCTGTTCCTAAAGTGACCTGTTTGAATCGGTCAGTAAACATGACGGTGCTTCTTAGTCATGTCCAAAGTAGAATAAAAGTCATTCTGAAATCAAGAGCAGAAAACGTTGTATACACATCTTAAATACTGCTGTATTACTTTCATCCAATGTGATGAAGGACAGTAAAACAAATGCATAACTGTGTAGAAGTGGTCAATTAATGTATTATCTTTTCACTAGTTCAAGACTAAAATAAGACGATGTGTGTGTGCGCATTATATCATTGACCAGAGCTGATAATAACTCTTATAAATCACACTGATGTCTGTCTGACTGACTGAGGACCTGAGATCTGTTAGCAGATGTTAATACAGTGAGAGAAGACTGTCTGGACAAGGTGCCAACAGATGCCTGTCTCTTAAAACTGAACTTACATATTCTGTAGGATAATAATTATTGGTAAAAGAAAGAAAAATTGCTTTCGTTTTTGTTCATACTTATTCATAATAACTTGGATTTAGTTTTTTGGTGGGCTGCTTCGGTCCAGTCATGTGGGTAACACTGCAGAACTAACTTTTCTGAACAAACATTTTAGTTACATTTTATTGTGTTCTTGTGACAGTGTAATTGTACAAGTATTGACTAATATTAATTAGCTACATGTACCTACTATATGGTTAGGGTAACTTGCATGGAATTATGCCTAATTAATTATTATAATAGTAAATACATGTAATGTGTCTAACAAGGACACCTTAAAATAAAGTGTTACCACCTTTTTTTTCTCTTTGCAATTTCTAAAATATATATATTATTTGTTAATTGCAGTGGTATTATGCTACTGTAGTGTGTGTAGTCCTCAGTGCTTCTGTCACACTGTTATAGTGTTGTTGAACTCTGTCTGGTTCTCCTGCGCAGCACCTGGCCATCACATGTCACTGGTCTCAGCGGGCGTCCGTCATCGGTGATGTCATTCAGGTGTACAGCGGCAGTCATGGCCGGACCATTGTCTTCTGTGAGACCAAAAAAGACGCCACCGAGCTCTCCCTGAACGCATCCATCAAACAGGTGCAGCTCTGCTCACTTCAATTCACTTCAGCAGCACTGAGTCTGAACATAGGGCCAGTGTTACTGAACAGGGCAGATTAGCTTGAGAGCACAGGTCCAAAACATCACTGATGAGTGTAGACATGTCTGCAGGTGATTTACTGACGGCTTGCAAAAAGTGCTTCTTTTATGTATTTCTGAAAGTGATATTTTATGCAGTGTGTAACACAGTGAAGGAAAACATCCTGCTAAGTGTTAAATCTGAAAGGGCACTGTTTCTAAAGTTTATATCAAACGAGCCGACTCTGAATCATTGAAACGAGTCATTTTTAAAACAAATCCCCAACCGTTTCATGTCCAGGTCAACATCAAACATTAGCATATCACCTGCTCCCTTGTTGTCACTAGGTGCTGAGGTGGTTTCCCTGGTAATGGCTGTCCACAAATCATCACTGCTCTCAAACACTGCTTCAGATGAAAAACCCTCTCCTCCTACCTCTTTTCACTGCAACAATAATTGCGTCCATTTCAAGCACAATATAGTTTAATTTTATTTTTTAATTTTTTTTTTTTTTTTCCTTACTCCATATCTCGTGTGTTGTTTAGACTTCGTCACACATGCGCAGTACTTTCCCAATTCAGTTCTCAGTGTGATCAAATCTCACTGAGAAATGATCTACAGTGCACCATCCTTTAGATCAAAATGTGTTTGTGTGAAGGCAACTAACAGACTGTTTGGCTTCATGTAAACTGTTTTTGTTTCTCCTGTCCTGTTCCTGTCGGTTCAGAGCGCACAGTCGCTGCACGGAGACATTCCTCAGAAACAGAGAGAGGTCACGCTCAAGGGCTTCAGGAACGGCTCGTTCGAGGTGCTGGTGGCCACTAACGTGGCGGCCCGAGGCCTGGACATCCCTGAGGTGGACCTGGTCATTCAGTGCTCTCCTCCAAACGTACGGCTGCTCTCTCTCACTTCACATTGTTGATTTCCTCCTCACTAATTCAGTTCTAGTTATTTTGTTGTACGTTTAGTAAGCTGTGACTGTTTCTGTTTTCATGAGTATTGTAGCACAGTTATTTTTTTATTTTTTTTGTCCCTGATGAGTCTCAGCTGATAGGAGGTTTTTCCTCTCTCTCTAGTTTAAGATCATCTTTAATACCTTAACCTTGTGTTGTAAACGCAGGATGTGGAATCATATATCCACCGATCCGGACGGACTGGCAGAGCTGGAAGAACAGGCATCTGTATCTGTTTTTACCAGCGTAAAGAAGAGAACCAGCTCAAGTTTGTGGAGCAGAAAGCGGTGAGACACTCTCAGAGGAGTGTGTGTGTGTGTGTGTTAACCAACAGATGACAGAGGAAGTGTGTGATCAGACAGATGTCACAGACAAGATATATAAGACACTGATAAAACTATTCAGAAAGTTTTTTTTCCAAAGACCTATGCATTCTTAGCAATGCATATTACTAATCAAACATTAAGTTCATATTTATTTACGGTAGAAAATATCTTCGTGGAACATGATCTTTACTTAATATCCTAATGATTTTTGGCATAAAAGAAAAAAGAATAATTTTGACCCATACAGTGTATTGCTACAAATATTCCTGATGACTGCTGCTGTGCTCCAGAGACACATATTAATATGACAGAATTGAGGTTGTTTGTGACTCTTGTACTGGGCTGAGGTGACCTTATGTCCTGAACATTTGTTGTAAATGAAGCACGATGTCATGGTTGATCGATAGCCGTCTGTGTCGCTAACGTCTCTCGTGTTCACCTGCTCCAGGGAATCACCTTTAAACGGGTCGGGGTCCCAACAGCCAACGACATCATCCAGTCGTCCAGTAAAGACGCCATGAGGTCAGAGACGTTCAGATGAATCATCACACAGGTGAATGTTCAGGTGTAACGTCACAGACTGAGTGTGTGTGTGTGCAGGTTCCTGGACTCGGTGCCGGCCGTGGCAGTGGGGTATTTCCGTGAAGCAGCGCGGGAGCTGATTGAGCAGCGCGGGGCCGAGGAGGCGCTCGCGGCGGCCCTCGCTCACATCTCAGGAGCCACCAGCCTGGAGCAGAGGTCCCTCATGAGCTCCGACGCTGTACGTCCACCACAGATAACACTCCACTCACAACAGCTCTTGTATCGCTGCTGTTTTATTCTTGTTTTCTACAGTTACTACAGAGTTAGTAGTCTAACACATTCAGCACAGTACTGGCAGTCTGTGTGAATCCTTTATGAACTTTTCCAAATCTGTGGTGTTCTGTCAGGGGTTCACCACCATCGTACTGAACTGCTCTCAAGAAATGCACAACATCGGTTACGCCTGGCGCAGCCTGAAGGAGCAGCTCGGGGAGGGCATCGATGAGCACATCAAACGCATGACCTTCCTCAAGGGCAAGATGGTACGTAAAGACTTTGTCCAGCGCTCTTCAGTGATTGGCAAAACTTATGACTAGAAACTAATGACGCAAAAAATGAGAAACAAATAGCTAAACTATTTGCGTTTGCCTGAATTAGTGGTGTAGTACACACACATTTTGATATGTGCACACACTAAGGTCAGGACAGGCCTTTATGAAAAGTACAAGTACTCTGCATTTAAATTAAACATTATTAAACATTTCCAGTCGATGCGAGTATCAAATGGTAGGAATACCACTCGTGTGAAACACACAGCTGTTCTTACAGTCTCCGTATCAGAGACAAAGATCTGTGATGAGTGTCTCTGTGCACAGACCTGAATAATCAGTCAATAATGCATTTTGTTGTCGATCATCTATTAACAATTAGTCATCCTGTACTAATATATGTTCATATATTACTCAAACACATTTGCACATATCCCTAAACTCTCACTCAAGGCGTAATCTTCTGAAGGATGTTTATTTCTGAATCATTGTATCAGTGTCTCTGTGTGTTTTTTGAGAGTTTAGAGATTTATTTCTAACATGTCCTGTTTGTGTGTTTCTCTCAGGGTGTGTGTTTCGACGTCCCGGCTAACAAAGTGAAAGAGTTGCAGGTACGTGGATGCGCTTGTGTGTTTGTAGCGGCTTGTAAAGCGACGCTGAAGGACGTGTCTGTACACACGCCGCGTCTTTCCCAAGCCTCTGCGCTGTGTTTGAGAGTCTCATGTTTCACCGGCGGAGGCTTGTCAATAGACGCCTGTCCTCGCTGACTCGACTCTGTCTCCGTGTCTCTGCAGGAGCAGTGGAAGGACTGCCGGCGCTGGCAGCTGAGCGTGGCCACAGAGCTGCCCGAGATGGAGCAGAGCGCATGGCAGATGAGCGAGCGCTCCTCCGGAGGCTTCGGGGGCCGTGGCGGGGGACGAGGACGGCGATCGTTCAGCTTCAGAGGCAACAACAGCTACGGTGGCAGAAGAGGAGGAGGAGGCGGTCAGAAACGCAGCTTCAGCCAGGCCTTCCATTACTGATCTGGACTCTGTGACATGTTTTTACTGCCCTCAAGAACCATCAAATATGCTGATTGCTTTCACTTGCAGTTACGCTATTTATACAGTCTGTCCCACTGATATTAAAGTGGTGTTTAATCGACAGCGCGGCTTTGTTTCATTGCTTGTAAAACTCTGGCTCTTCTGACGTGGGTTGGAACAACGTTATCTTAAAAGCAATCAAATTATGCAGTAATATGATTAAAATTGTGTCCAGCCCTGCTGTGTTCCCCATTAAACACGCGTGATCCAGCTAATCAAAGTCCTGCAGTCGAGCAGGATCAGACCGCTCTGGTCTAACACACGTTCAGTGCTGGACTGTGAGCTCTCGAGTTACTTTAGCACCTGATTCAGTACAAACATGACTGAGCTTCATTATTCAGCTACTCTTTATGTCCTGCACATTCGTTTGGGAATGAAGGCCACACACAGTTTAATCCAAAGAATAAACTCAAGATTTATTGAAAGGTCTGGCAAACAAATAAAAATAGCTGATATCTTCTGTGGATAACTTAAGTCACTGGTATTATTGACCAAGAAACTGTCATTTTGTATAATTTATCATAATTTATTACAACTCAGAATCATTCAGGCAGAGTTTCACTGTCCATTCGTTAACATGTCCATTAATTAGTAAGGGTTTCCTTCAGATTCACTGCAAAAAAAAAAAAAAAAAAAAACAGACGCAGGAGTATGAACGTGCTCTCAGTCGGTCTAGTCGTACGGAGCTGATGAGGTATTGTGAACGTTACAGTCTGTGTGGAAGGAGTAACCGGAAAACTCTGTCTCGCCTGAAATCAGAGGAGTTCACACATCTTAGGAGCAAATCTCTTACATTAGATAGCATCTGATAAGAACACATCATTCTTAAGACTGATCTAGGGAACACAGTCATATACAGTAAAACAATGGAGAACTAAATAATATTCTGACAAAGATGTTGAGAGGTTTTCTTACACAGGCATCCCATCCACATGGAGTTTGGCCTCCAGCCCCTGTCGCTCTCATACGAGGGGCTCCAGTGCTCCAGGTTCTTCAGGTGATCCACGATCTGCAGAACATCATTCAGGGAATTAACCAGAAAAGAGCCTTTCAAAACAAACCTTGGCATTGGCTTGGCAAAGCCTTATCTGCAGCTGTAATGAGTTAAGACCACATCTTGTGTTGGTGTCAAAGAGATCATTCACACTAAAATAACAATTCTGCTATCATTTAGATGTTTTGAAGACTTCCACAGGGTGAATAAATGATGACAGAATTTTAATTTCACCTTTTTTGAATGGTTGACCGATTGAAATGCCTGTTTGTTTTTTGTAAAACGGATAATCCAAATGAAAAAAAATATATAGTAATGAAATAAATAATATTGTGTTTTTTAACCATAGTAAAATACTTCAAGTTGTGTTAATCTGTAGTTGCTGAAATATAAACACATTATTTTACCCAAAACTGTATAAGATTTTTGTAACTACTGGGTATATTATACTACAACACACTAGAGTTTACTAAAGAATACTACAGTATTTATTACTGATGTAATTTGTCAGTTCACTATAGGTCATTTTGCAGTGTGCTGTAGCATTCGTTTAATGCTGTAAATACTGTAATATATACAGTATAACCCTGTTGAAAAAACTGCATATGCTGGTTTGGTATGTTTTGATGCTAGATTAAGCAGGTCATGTGCTGGTCCGACGATCTTAAACAGCATCTCATCTTCATAACCTGTTCCAGAGCCATTCTAGTGTCCGTGGAACCACTCATGATCACCTGAAAAAATATCTTGATAGACTTATCGTTATCACTGAGACTGGTTTTTAAGTTGGTGTAGCTTTGTGCATCAGATGCTCCAGCATTCATGTACAAAAGACCGTTGTTTCTAGCTTTTCTGCTGAAGATGCATTTACTAGGCTTTCCAGCTTCATGCAAGCCAGCCATGTTCACATCTTTGGCATTCTGAGATCTCTTCTGCTCGAGTCCTAACCCGTGTTTGGAGAAGAACAGCGTGTGGATCTTACCTTCAGCACAGCTTCTGTCTGCTCGTGCTCGTCTGTCTTGTTCAGCTGCAGTCCTGCAGAAGTCATTAATCAGTCACTTTTAATCCTCGCTAGTCTTAATGACTGTCAACAGATGAGTAAGTTACCCTGTGAGTAGCTGATGAGCGCTCTGTCCTCCTCCACACACTTGGCTTCAGCCGTGGCATTGCCTCGCTCATCTGTCAGCTTCCAGAAGGCCTCTGTACCCATATGAGAAGTATGAATTATAACGGGGAAGGTAGCTAGTGTTTCAGGTAGTCACCTGTGGTTGGTTCACACCTGTAAATCTCTCCAGAGGTATGCTCCTTTGTGTTTGTGAAGGTGTAGCTGCTTTACCGTCGCTATCCAAACACCTTAAAGCTGAAGAGAAACATCACAAACTCAGACTCCTTATGCATCAATGAGAATAATCTCAATCACATTTAGGAACACATTATACACAGATGCACTATATGTGAAATCTAGGGAGGATTAAATAATATCCCACAAGGTTTATATGCACACATACCTTTGCGCTTTTTGACTGTTTTGCTGTGTGGAAGGAGAATATAAACTCTGAAAGCGTTGTGGCCTTTCTTGATGCTCTTGTCCTGAAGCTCTTTGACGTCTGTCAGGGAGTTGAGCGCACATCGGAAGTTGGCTTTCCACGTCTTGGGATCGGGTTTGTCTACGCCGGGTTTGTATCGCCCTGAAATCCACGAGAAGAGAGAAGTCTACAGAAGCAGACTTTACTGCTGTATTCCTGGACAAGCTGATTTAGCTTCTCTTTGAAACATGTTTGGTAAGTAATACAATAATATTAAATTAGCTGTTCTGGTGCTTCATCTGGATGTTTAAATGTTAGAAATTAAAATCAGGCACATACCACAATTACAAAAGTTAAAATATATTGGTATTATGTATTAAAATACCAAAACAAGCCACATTTATTTTCAATAAATATAGCACACTTTTCAGACAAAAAAGTAGGGTTAGCTTTTCAAAATAAGACAAAATATCTTTAACTCTTTCTGTTTGTCACTCTGTGGAATGTGTTGATGGTTTTTATGATTGTCTTCATTATGTAGTCAAAAATAAATCTTTCTGATAAAAAAGCATCATCTAATTGTCACATGGTTTGTTATTTTGTATGTCAATATTATGTAGATTTTTTGAAGTGACTTCAGTGTCCATAAATGTTTGAGGCTGCTGAATATGGATTGAAGTGTTTGTTGATACGTTTCGCAAAACATCAGATGAATCTTGACGCTTTAACAAATGCATAACATTTTTAAACTTTAACAAATCATACAGTATGTTAGTATATAGAATATACATAATCATTCAAAGTCTTCACAATGTTCACTTACTTATTTTTGACAACTGACTGTTACAAGTCAAAGAAAAACAAAAACTGGGATATTTGAAAGCATTACATTTCCATGAAATATCTGTCTGAAACGCACGATATGACACATACCCTGTCTGTTTCATTTGTTTGTATCAATGTCATTTTGATAATATTTTTTCCCAAGATGATATCTCATATTTGTCTGTTCTGTAATCAGAGAGATCAGTCTCAGTACCTGTGTGGATGGCCCAGTTTCGAAACAGAGTGGCGTCCTTCTCGATATTCCACCCGTGCCGGGCTGCATGCTTCCAAGGAATCTGGAAAACTCTGGCAGCCTGCAGTTACATGACAAGACATAGAAACATACTTCACACTTCACTGGGAAAGCTGGAAAGTTAAAACACTTAGTGAGTCTGGTTCAGATCCGAAGCCTGTTTTGTTCTCTATTCTGTCACAGTTTTGGTCTGGCTTGATTTCCAGTGATATTGTTGATGCTGCTTTGACACAATGTGTGCTGTTAAAATCAAAACAGGTGAGTAGAGCTCTGACCTGGTCCAGCCACACAACCCCAGGGTATCCGCCGGAGTCTATCTGCTCCTCCAGCCACGGCCGCAGACGCAGACGTCCCTGATGCATCTCTGTGTGCTTCAGAAGCTGCTCTGGCGGTCCTCAGAGTCGCTGCATCACACACACACAGCGCTCAAATCAGTGACACACACTCAGATTACAGCAGGAAACATCAGCCAAGGCTCCTCGTACCTGCACCAACAGGTTTGGAGGCTTTCCTTACAACTGTGGGAGGATTTCTGTGGTAGTGAGGAGCCCAGCACAGGCCCGCCCCATGATGTGTTCCACTGAAAGAGAAACAAATACATTATATTAATAACAGGATAGCTGGAGGCCCAAACAAATAAACAAACATACAGCAGAAGAAACGTCAGCTTCAGCTGATAAAGTGTGGCTGATAGTAAGTATTTAGCTTCGTACAGCGCTACTTTGGGCTTTCTCCAGTGTTACTGTAATTGAGGCAAAATGGCCTTAGGAGTTACACTTCAGGTTCTTATCAGACGCTCGTGTGTTCTTAACTACATTTTTGTGCTTCGCCTTGTTTCCCGTGAACTTCACTCAGCCGTTTATGCATCTCAGGTATTTTCCAATGAAACAATTATTGGTCTCGCTCCTCTCTCAGCCAAATCAGTGGAAATAGTTTGTTTTAAATAAAAATTCCAGCAAACAAACACCGAATGAATGTCAAAACAGCACTTTTCTCCACTAGTTTGGTAGCTGATTAAACGTTAAAAACAGTGAATCAGGCCCAGTTGGTCACGCAATTAAATAACTCATGAATATCCAGGTCAGTCGCGGAGATAATAACGTGTACATAAATAGATTTAGGAGTCTTGCATAATGTATAGATTTGGATTATTTTGCATTTATATTCATTTATCAGATTCTTTTATCTAAAGCAAATTTACACACACAGAGCCAACGATATTTACAGCACATAATGCCGAGATGCATTAAATATTCACACTATATATTACATTAGAATGTATTATTTTGCATAAAAAAGAAAGAGTATGTAGAAACTAGTACAGCAGGAAACTGATTGCTTACGTTATATTTGACTGCAGATTGTTCCAGAGAGATGAGTAATTAAACACACAGACACACACACACACACACTGGTATTCCTATCATTCCATAAGGGTAATGTTGTTTTTTCAGCTGTACAAACTGTATTTTCTATCCTCACTGTAAGCCATCATCTATTCTTCACACAACTATAAGCTATTTCAGATTTTCAAAAAACTTATTTCCGTATGATTTATAGGCTTGTTTCCTTGTGAGGACCTAAAAGTGTCCCCACAAGGTCAAAATTTACTGCTAATGCAATGAATACCAGGTACAAACACACACACACTCACACAAGATGCAAATTTCAATGGATTGTTTACACGTATTGAACTTTTTCACCTTTATCTTCAGGCTACATCCTAATATAGTACTGCATACTTCAGGAACAGAACTGTAATATCTTAAAGAATGTGATTGACAGACTCATAATGACTGGAGCTGGTCTGACAGACACACACGTCATATCAGTGTCATTTGAATTAACACCAACGAGAGCTGTTCAGTCAGAAATAAGTCATGAAGTCTGAAATCCACATATACATGATGAAAATCAGTTGTACACACTGCTTTATAGTACAAGTGTTAATTTAAACAAACCTCAAAAAGGTGGCGCTGTTGATAGCGCTCCTCAAACACATCTAAATCTAACTCTGCTGACTGTAGACAGACTCACTCAGGGTCATGATCAGCTGTGGATGATTACACACAGTACAGCTGCATCTTAATAAATTAGGATGTCGTGGAAAAGATCATTTATTTCAGTAACTCGAACCTGACTGAGGTGAGACCCTTGAGCAAGGCATTCTGTGTGGGTTTTTAAAAAAAATGATTCTCTGCATTTTATTTGATTTTTGGTCATTTAACATGTCAGGGCTAGCCTTTGCCCAATGCCCAAATGCTCCCCGGGCGCCGCGGCAATGGCTGCCCACTGCTCCGGGTGTGTGTTCATGGTGTGTGTGTGCGTGGTTGATCACTTCTCACTGCTGTGTGTGTGCACTTGGATGGGTTAAATGCAGAGCACTAATTCCTAGTATGGGAAACCGTACCTGGCCACATGTCACGTCCTTTCCTTTCCTTTAATTCAACTCAAATTGTGAAACTCGTGTATTAAATAAATTCAGTGCACACAGACTGAAGTAGTTTAAGTCTTTGGTTCTTTTAATTGTGATGATTTAGGCCAACATTTAACAAAACCCACCAATTCAACTCCAAAACACCAAATCTCAACAAATTAGAATACTTCATAAGACCAATACAATTGCTGGCCTTCTGGAAAGTATGTTCATGTACTGTATATGTACTAAATACTTGGTAGGGGCTCTTTTTGCTTTAATTACTTCCTCAGTTCAGCATGGCATGGAGGTGATCAGTTTAACACTGCTGAGGTGGTATCAAGCCCAGGTTTCTATGACAGTGGCCTTCAGCTCATCTGCATTTTTTGGTCTCTTGTTTCTCATTTTCCTCTTGACAATAGATTCTCTCTGGGGTTTAGGTCTGGTGAGTTTGCTGGCCAGTCAAGCACACCAACACTATGGTCATTTAACCAACTTTTGGTGCTTTTGGCAGTGTGGGCAGGTGCCAAATCCTGCCGGAAAATGAAATCAGCATCTTTAAAAAGCTGCTCAGGAGAAGGAAGCATGAAGTGCTCCAAAATGTCTTGGTAAACGGGTGCAGTGACGCTGGTTTTCAAAAATCACAATGAACCAACTTACTTTGAGGACTTTGGTAGAAATGTAGTGGAGTGAAAAGTACAATACTTGTTTTTCAAATGTAGTGAAGTTAAAGTCATAAGTTTCCAGAAAAAATAAAACTCAAGTTAAGCACAGATACTTGAAATGTGTACTTAAGTACAATACTCAAGTAAATGCACTTCACCACTGTCCACCTCTGATTGCATGGACATATGGTTTACACTGATTTATTAGTGGTGACCCAAAGCAGTACCAAAGAAACAATCAAGAGCTGTAAAGACTCAACAAGAAAACTGATTGTTGTTTAAAGTAAGCTGAACAAGACCATTTCATTACAGTGTTGTTCAAAAAGTCAAAGTTGCTGTTTCTTTATGTATTAATTGTAGATATCATTTATATTGCTAATATTTGTATTAGCACAGTTGTACCTCGCCATCCATGACCCAAATCAGACCGGCGGCTCGTTTCTGGATCGTGACCTGGCACTGTTTTAAATGATGCTGCTCTAGGTTTCTAGTTTCCTGAACCGTTATCATCTGCAGCAAGCTGTATTTTCTCTTGTGATCTCTGTGCTGTAGTTCAGTCGGTGTTCAGCAGAGGACCTCGTGGACCTCAGGTTAGTTTGAGCGTCTCTCTGCTGCCTGTGTTGAGGATCTCTGTGAGTCCTGCTGGTGTTACACACTGTCATCTTGTTTTTGGAAAATTTTAACTTGAGGACTTTAAACTCCTGATCTTATTCACCTCTCTCTAATTCCTGTCAGCCTATACTGCTAAAAAAGAAAAAGCATATTTTACACCATTGTGTGTGTGTGTGTCTTAAGCATCAAATCATGTGACACTGAAGAATGGAGTAATTATGCTGAAAATTCAGCTGCGCTTCACATTAAAACAGTTTTTTCTTTCTTCATGATATTGCTGTGTTTTGCTGTATTTTGGATAAAATAAAGGCTTGGTGAAGAGAATAGACTTCTTTAAAAAACATGAAACATCTTACTGTTTGAAGACTTTTGACTGGTTGTGTATATACTCCACCTGAGCCTCCACCTCCATCAGCTTCATCTCAGGCCTTTTTACACTATGGAGGTGTTTTTCCCCATTAAGTTCCCCTTGCTCCTTGGCCTCTGGTTATCCTGAAATAATCTTCAGGTTGGCTCTTCTCCTCTCCTCTGGAGTCCCCGGGCCGGATCGGTCAGTACAGAATAACCCTGAGCAGAGCTGTAAGAACTCACAAATATACTCAAATACAAAAGCACAAATATCTGACCAAAGACATGCTTGAGTAAAAGTAGAAAAGTACAGCTTAAATATTTAAAAAGTAGAAGTATACTAAGGGTAAAAACAAAGAAGAAAGGAAAGTCTTGTTTTGACGTATTGAAGCATCTTCACAAGTGAAAGTACACTGGAGGAATCTTCTGTCAAGCAGACATACAAAAGCTTGGCTAAAGTCAGAAAACAAAATGAGAAGCAATGTCAGGTCAAACACATCTATCTACCTCAACATCAACAGCCCTTCACCCAGCCGTGCTGTCTCATGTGTGTCTGACTCTTCAGATGAGCACAAAGACTTTTCTAAATCCTATATCAATCAAACAAGTTAATGATACAAAGATAGATATTAAATAATTATTTTAATTATTTCAAATAAATAATAGATAATTACAAACATTATACTGATCACACTTTAGAGTCCAGTTCTCATGATTAAACTATTAACTATGACTTCTGCCTCAATATACTTCTAATTACTGCTTATTAATACTTAGTAAAGTAGTTGCTGAGTTTAAGAATCAGGTGGGAGTAAGGATTTAGAATAAACTCTCACAGAATAAGACATGAATATGTGTTAATAGTGCTGTCAAACAATGAACCACATCCAAAATGAAAGTTTTTGTGTACATAATATACTGTATATGATTATACACATATATATATATATATATATATATAAATGATATGAATATAAAAGAATATGTAAACAAATGTTATATTTGCAAAATATATACTGTTTGTTTGTGTGTGTGTTTATATATACATAATAAATATACACAGTACACACACTTATACTATGTAAACAAAAACTTTTATTTTGGATGAGATTAACCACAATTAATTGTTTGACAGCACAAGTTAATGTATATAAGTGTCACATTTCTGTCTGTTTTGGTTTTGTTTTCCTTGTTGTCCTTATTTGGTATTTCCTTTTGTCATCTGTGATTATTAATTAATTTATTCCCAGCTGTGTCCCCCAGGTGTTTTGAGAAGGACCAACCAAAAACAGAAGATGGACCGGGCAGATGAATTCCTCCTCAACCTCCAGCAAGGGGACAGACCATTGGAGCTGTACATGTTTATACTATAGCCATGGCCGTGGTAGGGGTGGGTGGGATGGGGGCATGGCCCCCTGAGACTCCTGATTCCCCATGGCCCCCTGTAAACCCTGATCCGCCATGGCCTCCCGAGGTTCCTGATCCGCCCTGGAGACAGTCCTTGACTCTGCTCCCTCTTCCTGTCTCCAGGGCGCCCACTCTCCCTCCCCCGTTGTTTTGTGTTTTTACTGTAGATGCTGGTTTAGGCGCGAGGACACACCTTTCCGGGAGGGGAGGGTAATGTCACATTTCTTTCTGTTTTGGTTTGGTTTTCCTGTTGTCATCTGTGATTATTAGTTAATTTATTCCCAGCCGTGTCCCCCAGGTGTTCTGAGTTCTCCTCGTGTTTTGTGGTGTTTTTAATGTCTGTATTTCCTAGTCTCCCTTGTTGGTCCTTAACGTTACTTTCCTTTATGTTTCAATGTCAAAGTTTCTCCTAGTCTTCTCAGTTTTGCTATGAAAAGATTATTGTTTTGATACTCCTCAACTCCCACGTTCTCCTTCCCACACGCACCATAACAATAAGTAAGGAATAATGGACAGGCAGCCGGTAGTTATCACAGAAATAAGCCCCGACAGTGTGATCAGGTATCACGCTGAAGGGGCTTATTTCGCGATAACTACCGGCTGCCTGTCCATTATCCCGCTTATTACACGGCTACTTGCCACATAAGGAAAAAAACTGGACATGAATATGAATTTGAAAC
>JAUMHE010000014.1:129626-148082 GCA_032359235.1 Enteromius mattozi | reverse complement strand
TATTATACTATATGAACACCCTTGGGTCACATCACTATACGGTCCCCCCCACTTTTAAATTGGCTGCTACGCCCCTGGAGATGGGTAAGTCACGTCGGGCAAGTAGGGAGAAAAGAAAACTGGATTAGGGGGAGCTTGCAACATCCGGAAGGAGGTCAAGACTCAAATAACTGAATGGGCCCCTCTAGGAGGGTGAAAAAATGGTTGGCAGTGTTTAGACTGTCGTTCGACGGGGGAAGAGACCCGATTGCTGTTTTGGCATCGGCCGCTGTCGAACGAGAGTAGGGTTGACTGGCTGGGAGGCTTTCGCCAGCATCTGACGGTAGATCAAGACTCACTGTGTCAGGGGGGTATGCTTCTTTAGATGAAAGACTTGAAAACGAGGTAAGGTTGTGTGGTCGGAAGACTCGCCGACGCCCTACGGGAGATCAAGACTCACTTTGTTGGACAGGTAGGTCTCGCCGACTGTAATGGTAGAATTGATATGATTTCCTTGCTGTAAAGCTCTCTCTGACATCTGACAGGAGATCAAGACTCGCTGTGTCAGACGGGCAAGCTTTGGTAAACATGGGATTTGTAAAGGTGAAGTAATTGAATGAGAGACTTGCTGATGACTGCCGGGAGATCAAGAGTCCCGGTGTCAGGCGGGTAAATCTCACCGACCATTAAGGTGGAAATAGCTCCACCAATGTCTGATGAGAGGTCAAGACTCCCTGGGGAGGGTAATTTGTGTGGTTGAGGAGTTTTAAAGTAGCGTCAGATAATGGAATTATACTTTGTAATGACAGACAGGTGAACCGAACCTTACCAGGTGAACCTTATTCGTTGACCGCTTAGTTTGTAAAGCTCCTGCCTGTAGTGTATTTTAATCAAATAGAGTCTGGTGGGCTACTTTGATCTGAACCTGGCTGGTTCTGATGTACTTTTGGAAGGCTTCTGACAAACATCTTCCTAGTGTTTGGATCTGCTGTTTTAGATAGGCCCTTTTGGGGCTGCTGATGTTGCAGCACCAATGTGGACAGAGTGGCTTGAGTAGTTGTTTGCGGGGACACCTGTTGCTTCCAAGATGTATCTGAGGTGTTTTTGGAACCAGAAGCGATCAACAGGTTTATCAGAATCCTTGAGGAATAAAGGCTAAAGTTGGGACTTGGCCTGAGACATCCTGAAGCGGAGATACTCAGGTATGGTTGGATTGGAGAAGGGAGTTTAAATATGTTTAAATATGTACAATGGCCATTCTTGGCTTGATCAGTCTTGCTTTGTTTGATTAGGAATGAGATGGTCTCGCCATCGGGAATGGTGAGGTCTGCGATGGTGGGATTAGTGGCCAGATCAAATTTGGAAGAGACTGTGAGCTCAGAGCATCTTAAAAATCTGAAAAAGGCTAAAATAAACATGGCTTTGAGTGTATGAGCAGTACTGGGAGGCTGGTAGTTAGAGCAGAGAGTGTGGATGCATTTGGTGAGGATATCCAGGGTTATACTGTAGGTAATCTGGGATCTGGACAGGTTGGCTGGGATCGTTGGATTCCTCAGATTAGCATGGAGTTTTGAGAATAAGAGATTTCGGGTGAAGGAGCTCCATACTTCAGTTTGTGAAAAAACTGGATGCCACTTAAGTAACCTTGAGGGTTCTTGATGCTGTTGAGAAAAAAGATAAAAGAGGTGATTGAGAGGGGGGGGTGGGGATCATGATGAAGTTTAAATGCCTGAGTAGAGAGAGGAGTTTAGAACAGCTAGGGCTGTCGAGGAGAGTTTTTTTCCTTTGGATTGTTTTTTTCCAATGGGCATTCCAAGCTAGGAAAAAACTTGTTTGACTGTGAGGATGTGAGCGGCTGGGGTGGCGTCGGGAGGTGAAGTGACTAGGAAGTCGTTTAAGAGGTGGAGGAGGTACTGGATGTCGTAGTTGTTCGACAGGATCCAGCAAATAGCTTCGGAAAACATGTTGAAGATTTTTGGGCTGCTATTGTACCCGAGCGTTAAAAGCAAACTGCAAAGTAGAATTTTTCTTGCCACTGAATGCCGACTAAATGCCATGAATCCGGATGAATAGGCATCACTTTGAAAGCAGAAGTGATGTCTATTTTTGCAAGCCAGGACCTGCAATTTTTATCAGCTCGACTGCCTGATCTATGTTGTGGTATTTGAGAGAGAATTCATTGAGGGGAATCAAGCTATTAATGCTTTGGACAGTGGAATCGTGGGGTGATGACAGATTGATAATCCTGATTTTTACCTGAAAATTTCCTTGTAGCCACTCTGATGGGGCTGACGCAAAAAAATTTGAGGGGGGGTTTCGAAAGAACTGATCATGAAGCCTGATTTGATTTCTTTCGCTATGAGTTCATCTACGACGTTGGGTTTGGCGTGGGCGGATTAGAGGTTATTACATATGAAGCTTTGTGTAAGTACGCTTTCAATGCCAGGGTTAAACCCTTGGCAGAGGCCAGACAAAATATTATCGCAGAATTCTTTATCTGGATGGCTGGCGAGTTTGATGGATACACAAGAAATATTCACTGGAGTCAACAGGTAATTTTTAGTTTTTTTATTGATAGCTTTCTGCACGGGGCATACAATACGAGCGTGAGCTCCACCACAAAAGCTGCAGATGTGGAGATAGCAGCAGTGTTGTCTTGTACATCTCCGGGAACTGAAAGCAAAGCATGGCTGTCTATTTGTTGATGTGGCTGTAGGTGTTTGGTCCGGGTCCAGGTTTGAGATTGTAGCTGATCTTTGAACGTAGCTGGTGGATTTAGCGGATGTTGTGTCTTGGCATGGTTTAGGGGAGACTCTATTGTGGAGCTCCGAGTCTAGGGCACCCCAATAAGGGCATTGATTCCATTGGGTGACTCACACAACGCATTTAGCGGAGAAAAGTTTGTGGTAGGTATAGAAATGGCCTCCCCCATAGGACAACGCGAGCTCGGCTATGATTGCCAGGTAGTCACTGTGTTCGTGTTGCCCAGTATTCCCCACAGTCTATTTGCCGGTTAGAATCAGATGTGGGCAGAAGTGAGAGTAGTGATGAAAGATCTACGTCTGCACATGCTACTATCTGAGCTCGAATGTTGTGGGTGACTTGGGGAGGTTCTGAAGCAGTAGCGTTTGGGGGGTCAGGCATTGGTGTTGCGGTGAAGAGCGTATATTGAAGCTTTGCTAAGAGGAGAGAGCTGCGAGGGACGGGCTGTTGAGCTGTGTGGGGCAGCCCTTCTGGCCATGCGCTTGCTTGGGCTGCGATTCCCGAGCTGAAAGGGGCTGGCTGCGGGGCTAGGTGAGGCGGCCCTTACTGCCACGCGCCTGCTTGGGCTGCAGTCCCCAAGCCGACAGAGGCATGCTGCTGGCCTGCGCTTGTTTGAGGAGCGAGCCCTGAGAGATCAACGCTAGAGGGGGCAGGCATCGGCGCTGCAGGCACTGGCAGTAGAGGTGGCCAATTGTGCACTTGTGACGCAGCCCCTGAAGGGTTTCGGTCCTCTCTGTATGAAGAAGCTTGGCTGTGGGACATCTTCCTACAGTGTTCAGACGAGCGAGATCCTATAGCCCTAACAGGTATTTATTAAATAATTTTATTTAGTGAAGCCCAACCCTCACAGAAAGAATATGTGTATTTTTGGGAGATAATTGCATGCATTTAATTTTGCAAGATAAATTTTGTGTGATTAATTCATCAAACTCCATCATGCACTCCTCACCCAAGCCAGCAGTACCAAACTTGTCTGTGCTCTCACTCACAGCTCCTCGTTTTTTTTTTTTTTAATTGGCAAATGTTAATTTATCACTCTGTGTAATGACTCTGTGTAATGAAAACAGAGAATGGTTTAAATGCGTCAGACAGACCCTTTAAAATCATTGTGATCAGAGAAAACATTTTGTCATGCATGTCATATATCTAAAAGTCATGGACATTTTCACCACATCTCAAGTGTGAATCTGAATAAATTCTAGTGGTCCACATGCAGACCAGATTTGTGTCACCTTATTCTTAACTTGGGGAAAGAGTTTTCTGCTTAATATTCTTTTAAAAACAAGTTCACAAATTCATGCATTCTGTACAATTTGAACCTATGTGAATAGCTGGTAATCCAGCAGAGGACTCGGATAACACATAAGGGGAAAATTACTAGCGTACATATCAACAGCTGGCTAATTAGACTAGTTGGCTTTGGTAGTTAGTACCTGCTGGTAGATGCTGTAACTACAAGCCCCAGTGGGCTTGCTTCGTAATCTGACAAAAAAAATTGTCAGTGATCCACTTGTGTTGTGTTCTTTGTGGATACTGTACACACAATGGGCGTCATTCATGAAACTCGAGCAGAGCAAATATTTGTGTAAATCGTTCGTAAGGCTGTTCTGGCATAAATTTTCAGATTCATGGAAATGTTCGTATTCTCAAAATGTTAGTTGGTATGAAAGAAAATTACACCTGCTCCCTACCACATGCAAATGCTTCATAAAACATTCTGTGATCTTTTTGACAAACTGATGACTCACTGATGATGAGTTTTGATGCACTGCCGTTATAATATTTACAAGGTCGTTTGCTCATTTTTTGTAAATTATTATTATTTCATTTATTTGTATTTTTTGTAGCTGAGAGTTGATAAACTCTTTCGCTCTGGTGTAGCTTTGGGTGGTGTCAGCTTTTTAGCCAGCTGTCTAATCAGTGCAGGATATCATATATTTCTGAATGTTTCATGAATGAGGCCCAATGAAAGCAGTGAAGGGGTTTTCAGTGTTTGGGTGGTTGGTTTGATGAGGTCAATCAAGCATCATTCATCACTAAGAATTAGGGATAAAAGACTTAATGACGCAGATGTTCCCGGTCAAACAGAGTGTTTTATGTGCGTTTTATTTAAGAATGAAGCCAGATAACAATGCATCAAATATTACAATGCACTAAAATTCACAAACTGTGATGAACCAAAATTGTGATTTGTTGAAATGTGGTGTGTGTCTTTGTGTATCATCAATTAGACCGCAGCATTGTGTTTTTTTTTTTCAGGACTCTTTTGTGTTTGGGAGTGAGACGGGTTTGATCCTAAAAGGGCCTGACACATTCACTCAAAGGTCACATGAGGCCAAATCTGTTCAACTGACAAAGGTTGAATAATGCAGATCATGAATCTGTAGAGATAAGTAAGGGAATTTCTTATATTTCTTACTGACTATATTAATGTTTGGCTTACACTTACCCAGCGTGCTTTTAATGCTTCAAAAGCATATTGTTCACTGCTCTCTTCTTCTACTTGAGAAATCAAATGAGATTCACACCCCATGACATAATTTTGTTTCCACACCATTAGCTCATTTACTAAGAGTCCCTCTCCTACATCCTTTCATTTGTCTTCTGTCTTTCTTCTCTTTTACTCATTAAAGGGGCATGCTAGAAGGCAGAGAATGCTGGAATCTTTTGATCTGTCACATAAGCAAAGGCACAGGGCAGCAAATATTAAGATCAAGATGCGAATTTGGTGATATGATCATATGGTGGTCAGCGCTAAATAAAGGTGGAATTGGGCTAAAATATTTTGTGATCGGATCACTTAAAACCCACATATGTACGTAGTGACCACACAGCATTTGAAGTGCAAAAACTCATCGATTGTGAGTTAATTACAGCTGTCCTCTTTACTGTCAGGCCTCCACCAAGCTCTAATCACACACATCAGCAGCCTACAAAGACAACTTATGGACTCAAGCTCTCATTTGTTACCTCATTTTGAAGCCAGGGTCCTCTGGAGGTTGCCTTTGTTGGCCACATATATAATCAAGGTTGTTTCATTTTAGAAATTTAACCATAATGAAATTACAATTTTTTTTAATGAGGTGTAAATTATTGTAATTTTTCTTTTTCTGTAATACACTGGTTACTTTCTGAAATAAGGCAGACTCAGTCATGTATGTGGTCAACAAATACAACTTTGGGAAGATTCAGCGTTCCAAATGAGACAACAATTGTCTGGTCTCATCTATACACACTCTAAGACAACACAAACCCCTCTGCACTTGCCTGCACAAGTTATTCCCAGTGATCTATTCACTCACATTGCATTGCCTTACCTAACTTAACCCAACAGGAGCTCTATCAGACTGCTGTCCAGAATGCCACTACCTGGAGGAATATGTGGAGCTTAGTCATGTGTTGCCCTGGAATGATGGCACCCTGAAAGTGTGTTTCTTGTTTACTGTGGAAGATTAATTTTGGAGTTCATTCATTTTTCCTGAAACCTCCATAATCTTTTTCAGTGTTCCCAGTGCCACCAGAATTGACTCCAGCCCCAGAACTCATCCCAGAGTCTTCCCTGTTCACTCATCAGATCCAGTTCTTGACCAAATGATGTCTCTAAACTTACCGCAGCAGCTTCCTCTGTGCTCTTTGGTATGACAAAGAGGTTTTCCTTGCTTGCAGGTTGTCCCCTGATCCAGTGAGCATGGCTCCATCCGTATCACCATGGATGCTCTGCCCACTTAGCTCGATTTTTTTTAGCTCCACAGCACTTCCAAGGTTTCTCGTTTCTGTGGCTCCACCATGCCTGCATGTGCTGTTGACTGGACCTTCGATACTTGCTCTTCCTGAAACACCTGCTAAAAAGTCCCTCCCATGGTCTCTTGCTCTTCCTACTATCGTGAGGTCCTCTGGTTGCACTGATTCCCAGTGGACTGCTGTTCCACTGTATTGGTCCCTTGCTCCATCGGCTCTGCCGTGTGTCAAGCAGTCTCTGCTCTCCGGTCCTTCTCGCTACCCTTCAAGCGTCTTCCTCTTCTGCCAGTCCTGTTCGGCTGCCTTGATGTCCTAACTCCCATCTTGAGTCCTTCCTCTCCCTCTAGTCCCATCCCGCCTCCAAGCTCATTCATCTCTACTGGTCCCATTCTTCCTCAAAGCTGGTTCCATTCAGTTCCCACGCTTCCTTGCCCTGATTCAAGAAGTCACCCAGCTCCTGCTGTCCTTTTTCAAGACCTCGGCTCCTCTTACCATGCTTGCTCTGTTGAGCCCCCAAGCTCTGCCCTGCTCTGTCCTCAGCCTGAGGTCTCCAAGCCCATGAGTCCATCTCAGTCTGTAGACCCACTATCTCCACCATGACTCCTCGCTCCCTTGTCTCTTTCATGGACCATCATCCCTCCTACTTCAGCAGATGCCCTCATACTCCGAGCTCTACCTTCCCTCTGGCTCCACCATTGTCCTTGCTGAATATGGTCTTCTGGGCCCCGGCTCTTCCTCAGTTCTGTAATCCATCTGTGATACCTGGTGTGATTGTTTTGAGCTCTCATTTCTCTTTCAGTTTCCTTCTTTTGTGTGAATCATAGGGTGGATGAAATACGTCAAAAACAAGTCAGCCGATATCAAACATTGTTCATCAGTTGAAAGTATTTCATTGCTCAGTTTTGAAAAATGTAAATCAAATAAACAAGGCACAAATTTATATTGTCTTCTGTTTCAGTTTTTGTTGGCTGCTTTGGCTTATTGTAATTTCTTATTTAAATGAGCGGCTTTGCAGCTTATCTAGCAAACATCTGGTCACATGTACAAATGTGCTGTGGAGCAGCCAGTCTTTTCTGTGTATGTGTGTGTGCTCATGTCTGGGTCTTCAGTCTGGATCAGCAGAAATAATAATCGAGCATCTGGCTCAAGTTTATTAAACGATCTGCTTTGAGATCATATTTCCATTTTATATTCATTTTTGAGGTGAAATAATATGATAACATTTGATTAAATATCACAATTTGTTGATTATTTAGCCTGTGGTGTAATGTACGTGGTGCACAGCTGCAAGCAGAGAGAAACATAACAACCGAGCAGATAGTATGGATAGTATGCAAATTGGGACACAGGGATAAACCTACAGAAGTAGTTCCGGTTAGAATGTTCTTCTGCGGGATGTGCGCAGTTCTGTTTATTAACCACTAGAGCGCTAAAAGTTACATAGTGCTGCTTTAAAGCTGATATTTTGTTGCTTCTCTAATTTTGCATGCAAGTATTGCTGAAAGCACAGCTATTTTATGTGTTGGCTATTTGATTTTATCAGACGACGGCTCGATTATAAATCAGGATTTTTGTGCAGATTAACATATACTGACAGAAAATATAATGAAAAAAATATATCAGTGAAAACAGTTTTATTGAGAATTTAGCTGCATCAAAATACTAATAATAAACATATATTGCATGAAGCATCCATATCTGTCGATGCCCATGTCAATTAGAGTGTTAAAAGCTTGAAGAGTATTAATTTAGGGTGCATTTAGAACAGAAAATACATCATACAATACATAAAATACATTGCGAATACATTTTTTTTAATGAATTAAAATGTGTGTAATTAACTTAATTAAAATCGCAATTAAATATTTTAATTGATTGACAGTCCTCGTATTTACATTTTGATTCAAACAAAAACAACACATCCTTGTACTGGGGCTGACTCAGAACAGTGCATGTAGTGCATTCAGTGGATATTCTCCAAAATGATGCTACGGTGATTGCCAAGAGACGAATTACTGAATAAAGTTGTTTTTTTTTTTTTTTTGTCTTCGAGCACAAAAAGTATTCTCGTTACTTTATAACATTGAGATTGAACCACTAATGGAAAATAAAGTATTCTGCCTGTGTCTTTTTCATATTTCTCTGCACCTTGACAATGTAATTGTTTGGCAGTCAATGGGACAGTCACGAGCCTCCTGGTTTTTATCTAACATATCTTAGATTGTATTCCAAAGGCAAACAAAGCTCACACGAGTGTAAACTAGAGGGTAAGTGTTTAATGACAACATTTTCACTTTGGGATGGAGTATCCCTTTAAGGTGTTTGTCTTGGTTTTCCCTGGATTCACTCAGATCGCGTGTCAAAATGACCAGAATAATGGAAAACATCCTTCTGGTCCAAAAAACAATCACAGAGCGGAGAAATAGAGCTCAACCCTGGTTCAGTCATCTGACTGTTCATGCCTGTACAGCTCCATCAAACACACAGATCTCAGGTGTGCCATTTCTGGGAACACTTCATTGTGATGGTCTCTTTTGAACATTCTGTTGGTAACTTTTCATACATGTCAACTTATCCTAACCTTAACCCTGCTAGTCTACTAATACACTACTAACTCTAACGAGATTTTTGTAGGTGCTACATTACTTAATAGAATGTGTTAAAGGGACCATCAAAATACAGCGAAACCTCATTTTCTCACCTGTGTTTGTGACTTTAACCAAGAGTGCAGGTAAAGGCCATTGTTAAGGCCAAGATTTTTTTGCCAATAGTTATTTTCCATTGCTAACCTACATTAAGTCTGTTAAATGCTACATTAGGTTCAGAACACAGTGACTATTCTGAAGAGATAACTGTTTGCTGTTATTTGTACTAAATCAGTGAATTCTCTTAAAAAAATAAAAATCATTTTAAAAAGCCTCCTTGTTACAGTCTTAATCATTGAGCTGTATGTGTGATGCATGTAGTTAATAAATACAGATAAAAACTAAGAGAAACCTGTTTAAAAATGCTTAAAAGCATCATGGTTAAAAAGATGCAACGGACATATTCCCAAGTGCTGCTGCTGTGTGTTTAAAGTGAGTACATTATTATTGAGTATGACTGAAAAAGCAGTCAAAGGGGTTTTGGCCTTTCAAATATAATGTTTATCAGAGTGTATTTGTGCATCAGTCTGTCCGGTGAATCTGGTGATGGTCTGGTGTAGACCTGACAGATGGAAAAGCTTACAGGAATGATAATGGGGAGATCATGTGGCCTGTGCTTCCCACTTAGCATTTGAAAGCAGCCAGACTAGAGAATTATCTTTCACAAGCGGACCATCACAATGCAGGCAAAGTTGAATAAAATGCACTGGTACAGGAGGGATGTGAACGTAGAGAGATGATGAAACACTCATATCACTTGCAGAGAAATGTGATGGTCTAAAGCTAGCAATGCTAAATGAATGCTTCGCTGAAACGTGGCTCTTCAGGGAAGTATTTGCAACCATTAGGGATCAGTTCTGTTTGTAGAGGTTCATATATTACGGCATGTGATCTTCAGCCTCTGACTTCCTGAAGCTGACAGGTCTTACGTTCCTCTTCTCTTCATCTCTCTCTTCTGTTCCTGCCACTGTTTGCAGGTGTACATCTACTGAAGGAACAGATTGCTGGTTAAAACGTCTCACTGGTGACTGCAAATATGTAAAACTAGACTGAATCTGCACATAAATCAATATTGAGCTCTAACGCTCGTAAAATAATGGAAGTGCATTCTATGTGATTTAGAACACATCAATTGTAATTTAGTGCTCTTTGAAATATTTGTTATTCTACAAAAATAGTCTTTAATGTTTCTGGAATGATCCTCTCTCTGTGTGTGTGTGTGTGTGTGTGTGAGATCAGTCTCTATTAATGTGCATAATTCAGGTCTCTTTAACAGTGCAGAAAATAGTTAGTAGTATCATACTTTAATTTATCTTTTTACTATCAAGCTTAACAGCTCAACCCCGTCACATACAATTAATATGGAAAATAATCATTTTTCACATTTTATTTTCATCCATAAGTATATATGATGTACTTATTTTATTTTTGTAAAAAATAAGACAGTTAAGAATGAAAGCATTTCTTGCTGATTACTATCTGACATCTAAAGGACTAAAACAATAACATTGTGGTTTTAGTTACATTTCTAAATAATTATAATTATTATTATTATTATTTCTACATTGTTACATTTGTTATCATTAAATTGTTATGAGGCACACATGAGCAGGAGGAAGATGTTTGTTTCAGTTCTGTGTAAAGTGCTTTTTAAACCAATCACATTTCGTCTATTACGGGTTTGAGAAAAAAGGTGTCTAAATCTGAAAAAAAAAAAGAGAAAATGATCTGAGGTGGGAAAGTATGATTTTTTTTGGAGGTTTGATATGTGCCTAATGATGTGGGGCATTTAGAAAATTAATATTAAGATTTAAAAAAACAGTATAAGATGTAATGTTACCTGATCCCAGGAAGGCTCTTATATATATATATATATATATATATATATATATGTATGTTTTTTTTTGTTTTGTTTTGTTTTTTTGTTTTTTTTTAAACAAATAAAAGGCTTCAGTAGTTGTATTAAGTGATTTGTCTAGTGTGTAGCGGGGAAAAAACCTAACATTATTTGACATATTTTAAACAAAGTAACATCAGCAGTGAGACCCGAAGGCTTTTTTTTGTTTGTTTTTTTCCTGTAATTTGAAGCCTGGTCAGGAGACTGGTTTGACTAAGATGATGTTCAGGAGAGGGTTAATTAGGAGGTTAATTGTGCCGTGGACATCAGTGATTACTGATGAAAGAGACGTTCAGTACGGTCTGTGGAGGATCCGGACCGTGCTTCTACAGTATCTGTGTCAGGTTTTGTTTGTTTTATTAATATTGTTTTGCTCCGTGTGCACAGACGGATGGAGCTGAGCTCCAGTGAAGTGTGAGTAACGCTCTGTGTCCGTGTACCACAGATTACTGTCACAGAACACGGCTGTTTTCTTAACCCCTTCACCAGCAGGAGGCAAAGGTCAAACACACAGGCCTGTCGTTAGCCTGATTACTTCACAACTCGTCAGGCACACCAGACACGGCCGGGACTGAACACAGTACATCTGAAGTACACTTCCACTGACAGAACACTCTCTGATCAGATCAGACGAGCCACAGACACATCTCTTCTGGAGGTAAGTCAGACGCTCTTCTTGAGATCTTGCACTGTTTCTGTGCTCAGAATGCTGTTCTTCATGAAATGTTGTGTTTTAGGATGTAGGTGATCTTGTGGACTCTGGTTCTGTCGTGTTTGATCGAGGCGCCGTCTCTTTCAGAGCACTTGATTCATTCAGGAGTAACATCTGAAGCCCTTCTGGAAGCTGGGATGGGATGTTATTAAAGAGAGGAATCCTCTTCATATGGGTTGGTGGGATAAGAGTGTAAAATACTCTCATCTATTCCAGCGGAGCAGATTTAACACGTGGAAGTGATTTTAAAGGAGACTCCTGTTTCTGTGAATGACTGGACCGTAAGAAGTTGAGCTGAGAATCGACCTGAACTGGATAATTCAGCCAAATCACGTCTTTTATATGTGCAGACGCATGAAATATAGCCAACGAGAACCTCACTCCATACTATCTTCAACCATTTCATGAAGAAGCAAATGCTGTTATTATTTCCACAACACATTCAGAATATTTGAATCATTATTAAGCAAGTAAACCTTTCTTTTAACTTGTTTGAATACATTTATTTCCCAAAAGTCCAATTCATATAAATGTGTATAAATAGAACATGAAATCATTTATTGATGATATTTCTAAAGTGCAGCATTCTAACAAACGGTGATATAAAACACTGTTTAAGAGACAGTTTCGTGTTTTTGTCAGCACATTTAAAATCAAAATATATGTCTCAACATTGACATCAGTGTATGTTTTTGGAAGAAAACGAATTTTGTCCTACAGTACATGTGATTTTTTGTATTTTATTAGTCAAGGTAGTTTCTTAATAAACACATTATTAGGTTCCACATTATTAGGTCATAAAGGAATTTGTGCTAAAAATCATATAAAAATCATACACGTTAAAGGCAAACAAACAAAACAAAATTTATTTCTCTTTTAAATTCTATTTTCACCTGTGTAATTTGCACAATGCACTGTGTGATTTTTAGTGTAATTATGTGGTGTTTTCTGCACTCGAGAAGCAGAGCGGTGGAGGTGGATGAGCTCAGGAGAAGATAAGCGTGATTAGAAGTGACTTCCAGTGGCACTGATCCATGCAGGTTATTAGTGTTGTCACGAAATATTGCAGATGCGTCTGCGCATGCGCTCTGCTCCTCTCTCAAGGTCACAGTCTCTGTGCGCGCTGACCGAGGAGCACTGGACGAACAGAGAGCTGTGAAGATCAGATCAGATCATCCTCTGATGATGGTGCTGGACAGAACACGGGTCACTCCAGTGCTGGATCGGCGGTGGTGGTGTTATCAGAAAAATACATCAGAATGCTTACAACAAGGTTTTTAGATTAGCAAGATGGATCACTAACAGATGGATCTGACAGACAGAGAGGCAGTATAAAGATGATTTCAGATCACATGCTGCTTCTTAAATTGCCGGAGTTTCTTTACTGCTTCTTCGGTCCAGTGAACATTCATCGGTGTGAAAAGATTTCCAAAACCACTAGTATCTCCAGGAGTTTTATTCATTTATTTTTTTCCTTTTTTTTTTTTTTTTTTAAGAAGGCTATTGGCAAATATTTTTATTTTGAGGCACTGAAATCTTTAAACCGTTGTTGAATAGCATAAAACAAATAATGTTGTTAGTGATAAAAGTCTTGAGAGATGTAAAGGCTCAAGTCCAGACAGATTAATAGTGGATCAGATGATATTACACGATATTATCATAAGATGACCTGCTGTGAATGGAGAGCAGCGAACTATTATTATATAATATGGAATAGTTAGGCTATTATCCTACTTTAAACGTCACAAACAGGAAACTTGTTTTTGTTCCTGTACTTCACAAAAAATGAATAGCACCCAATTATTTAATATAGGCCTAGCTAGCTGTTCAGTAAAAACTGCGTGATGGGCTCGTGTAAACATTCATTATAACAGGATAATAAATTATTATTATTATTATTTATTTGTGTCATGTTGCATGGCTAGCAATATCATGGCTAGTTTCCAAAATGGCTAGTTTTTTTAATAAAATCAAATAAACGGCCTCAGAATGATTATGTGTATATGATGTGTTGATCTGTTTCGCTGGAGTCTTCTTCTGTGACTCTGAGCGCGCGGCAGTAACGTCATCACGGACACGACTGTTTGCTGCAGTAAATTATTCGATATTGAATTAGCCGTACAGTTTGTTTTTATGTAAGTTTATTTAATCTATTTATAATTTGCTTAATTAAATGAGTTTAATCAGTCTATTTTGTTTTCTCTGAAATGTAGCTAAAGGTTATTTTATGTCGGCTATGGCTTGTTCAGGGTTTTTTCAGTCGCTGCATGCTCTTCCGACTAATTCAGTGCTAAAACCAATTATATCTAGCCTCAAAAAATACATCCATAATAAAAAACAAACAATAAATAAATACAGACAAACAATAACAATATAACAATAGCCTTACAGTTTGTTTTTATTATCCCACACTTTAATTCAACAAACGGACTTATATTTGGGCGCAGAAGCTTTTTTAGGCTTTTTAAAATGTTTTTATTCTAACCAAATCTTTTTGGCCTGTTTATATATATATATATATATATATATATTTCGAGTATGTTCATTTCTTCAAGTCCATATTCTCACAACACACGAACTGACACTGAAATCACCGTCTTTGTAAAATAAAAATAGGCTAAATAAATAGATAGCCTACATATACTCCATTATTTACTCAACGTCATTTCCTTCATGAATTTCATTTAAAAAACGTAGTCTAATGCATTTTTTTTCAACAGAATAATTCTTAAACAACGGCTCGATATTAGCATTATTAGTCCAATGACGTGAAATGATCTGTAAAAGGAGAAAAACGAAAAGGTTTCAGGTTGCTGAATTAAATCTACATATCAACACATGTATTCTCGTTACAGCTCGTGGCCAGGCCTGACACCATTATTTCTGGCCAAGCACAAATTATATTACTGTAATAAAGCTATTTATTTTTCGCCGTTTAATTAAATTTGCTCATATTATACATTTAAATTTGTAAAGACACACAGTAAAAAGAAATTCCCCTTCTTTTTCTTTTTATTTCTTTTACATTTTCACAAAAACATTAGATTTGTTTTATTAGTAGGCTATAGTACAAATTCTTAATTTCGGTAAATACAAAAGCGCTTTTTTTCCAGTGCTAAACAAAGAATCCCTTTTCTTTAAGTGCAAAACTTTAAAGCAATAATATTAGCCTACCATCGTCCACCTCCACAAAAGTGTGTTTTCTCTGTATTAGTGTAAATGTATATTTGCTGTCTCAGACCGCTGTGTACGTGCTTTACTTTCATGCATTGCTAATAGATCGAGCGCTTCATTAAAATGCATTCGTTTACAAATTACCGTATAATATTTTTAAACTAGACGTTAATTGGTTTGTCTAGGCTATTTTTGCAGGCTACGAGAAAAGAGATAAGAAATGAGGCCTCTATGTAAAATGTAGCCTAGTGATTTTTAACAAGTCTGAGTCCCGAGATTCTTCATTGTGTATTTATTCATTTGAAAAAGACAAAGCATTCTTGTAAACTGGGACTCTTGAACTGTTGCTTAAACACTCTGACCACATGCACGCGCCTCCACAAGATTTCATCACTACTGGTGTGGGTATGAGTGGGACCTGAGAAAATGGAAATAAATAAAAGCCCTGATGAGCGTCTCTGGTTCTTCTGTCACTTATTCTCAACCCCCCAAATGAAGTTATGACCAGCAACAAATATAATCGATCATGGATGGATACATGACATCAAATACACTTAAGAAATATAATATAAATTAACTCGACTTCGAACAGCATATAAATAGTCTGGAGTTAAAGCGCATTATGTAACCATTCGTTTTTCACCAAAAGGTAAGAACTCCTAAAACTGCGTATCATCTGCACGCCAAGTCCACTTCTGCGCATCAAACTGTTTAGATGTATTGAGTCCCGGACTATATGATTTCATCCGGTTTCCCGTCGGTTTCAAATCAGTCTGGAGAGACTCTGTCGTGGTGTGATAAAACTCCAGGTAAGCCGCTGGAAACGGCAGGCGAGAACGACGACAAGGTGTTCCTCAGGGAGTCGGTGAGGAGCGTCTGCTGACAGCTGAACGCGTTTTGCTGCAGGGCCGGTGGGTGCAAGTAGCCTGACGGGACAGATAACGAACCCATCCCGTAAGAGTTCGTCAAACCGAGAGCACCGCTAGAACTCCCCAGAACGGGCCGCGGCTCGACTCCGGGAACGAAAGAACCGTAAGGACCTTGATTCAGAAATCCGTGCGCTGTTCCGCTGTAATGCGGATGGTGTAAAGATAACAGAGGCGATATTTGCCAGTAAAGAGGATTATTTGCCGTCTCGTTTATTCCCAAACCCAGTGGGGAAAAGCGCAGTCCTCGTTTGATAGCCAGCTTTCCTCTGGAGGTCGCCGAGCGTCTCCGGAGTTTGCCGGTCGTTCCGCCGATAAACACATCGTCGCTCGAAGGGTCCAGCATCCAGTAGTTTCCTTTCCCAGGGTCGTCGTAATGTCTTGGCACTTTAACGAAACATTTATTGAGACTCAGATTGTGACGGATGGAGTTCTGCCAGCCCTGCTTGTGCTCCCGGTAAAACGGAAAGTTCTTCATGATGAATTCGTAGATTCCGTTAAGCGTGAGTCTCTTCTCAGGGCTTTGTCTGATTGCCATCATGATCAGCGCGTTGTAGCTGAACGGCGGCTTGTCGAGCTTCGCAGTTTTGCTCGGTTCCTCCGCGGCGTCTTGGACTTTCTCCGCGGCATCCATCTCCTCGGGCTCCGCAGACGGCTTGAGCTTCTCCGGTCGCGCCGTGTCGTGCTTGTCATTTCTGGATGGAAGCAGCAGACTCTTGATGCTGAAGGAACTCAGCTTTTGCAGCGCCGTTGATTCTTTCTGATCCATGTCGCTTTGTCAAACTTTTTAGTTTGAAAAATAAAGGTCAGGCGTTGTCAGGACATCCTATGTGAGGAAAAGCTCTTGGAGAGGAGAAGAGCCAGAACTGGAAAAAAGAAATTCACTAATTAAGGTGCTTTCTTGATATGGTTTTATGACTGAAGAAGGGAGGAGCTCTGAGCGGATTGTTTGAACACACGGTTGATCCTGATCTGATGCAGACTATAGGCTCCGGAAGTAACGTGCGACCACAGCTTATCTTTCCGTGACAAATATATACAACTTCCCACAACACACACATGCGCGCGCTGGGTTTATTGTTGTAATGGTATATCTATGGCCTTACAGAAACTGTTGTGCATTTTTCGATTTTCAAAACACTTCATGAAGCTTGTTTCCTCATGGTTTATCCTGCCAACTCCGAGGACAGTCTTTACTTCCAGACCGTCATTTACTGGGTTTCTGACAGTCATTCTCCATGATATTTGGTTGAATTTAGATGTACTGATCATTATAAAGTAGCATTTTAAGGAGTGCTTTCTTTGATTTTATCTAGTTCATGTTTAGATTATTATTTCAGTGTTTTTTTAGCATTATTTTATTCTACTTTTATAAGGTAATCCACTTTTTGGGTTAAATTATTGAACGAGTTTCAGGGCGTTTAATTCATACCCTATACTACGAATCATGTTGCTGACTGTACGTCTCTGTATCATGAGATCCTCACTTCAGTGTGTTTAACACCAAAACTGAGTGTTGATATTCAAGCATGGTTTGTTCAGTTGTGAGCACATGAGCCTAAAATGAGCCTCTCACTTAAATGACGTCAAAATGATGTGTAGAATAAAAATATTTACATGTCATTTTTAAATCTCTGTATTTACCCACAAAAACATGATTAGAGACCTGCAACATTTATTTAAAACATTAATAGTAGTAAAATTGAATCAGATTTAATGAATTAATTCACGGTTTACCAAAAAGTGTGAACCACATTTACTGACTTCACACAGCTGCCACAGAATCCAAACAAAAGATGAGGGTACTGTATCTGGATCAAGAAAATACTGTTATTTTCAAGTTTATTTACTGATTAATCGACGGCAGGTGAACTGTTTCTGTCACGTACAGCTTCAGCTATGAGTCTCATCCTTCATAAACTCCAAAGGAATAACAAGATTGTATTGATTTATTTTAATTCCAAGGCAGAACCTTCTATAACCTCCTTTGTGCTAGGAACAATGACGCTAGGTTCCTTTACAGGCTCCAGCTACTTTTTTGGTTTTATTAGTAATTTCTTTTTATCC
This sequence comes from Enteromius mattozi, assembly GCA_032359235.1. Taxonomy (NCBI): domain Eukaryota; kingdom Metazoa; phylum Chordata; class Actinopteri; order Cypriniformes; family Cyprinidae; genus Enteromius; species Enteromius mattozi. The sequence continues at coordinate 130,181 of JAUMHE010000014.1, read as the reverse complement.
GAATCTGTAAAATTCTGCTTAAATGACCCAAACATACAGGCCCTTTAAGATAATTTTTTTAGACAAAATGTTGGATTTTGGTTAACAGGTTTAGCAAAGGTGTGTTAAAATAATACAAGATTATTTATTTATTTTTCATAAAAATAATATCTCAATAAGATCTCAATATTTTCCCATTTAAACAGATAGCAGGAGGTGTTGGATGTCTGAAACACCAGTGACTTTCCTTGAAAGTGGATTTGAGCGAGTGCTGTGAGGAGATCAGAGCAGCTCAACATCATACAGTATAACACTGAGAACTGAGGACCAGGGCCGCTGCTGGCCAAATGGGTGCCCTAAGCAGAATAGTACTGAAAAACACCTACTATAAGGGGTCAAAATACAACTGTAGACCTAGACAGCTATGGCTATGGTTTTATTAATACAGTTTGATTGATTTTATGGTCTCAAGCATTTAGAAATCACACAAAATTAAATAAAATAAATAAATAAATAAGCAATTTTACTAGGATAAAACCATGGTTGATTTTGGTAAGGGTTGTGATGTCCACATTT
>JAUMHE010000014.1:116461-129526 GCA_032359235.1 Enteromius mattozi | reverse complement strand
TAGATGAGCCCTGTGGACAGATCACCGGAACCAAATACACACAAACACACACACACTATAAGTCCTTTGCACAATCTGACATGCACTTAAAACTGATCAGGAAATTAGGTGCTGGGCGTCCGGCCAGAGGAGAACTGGCCCCAACAAAGTTAATTTATGCGAAAATCCCACCAACTCCACAAAAATGTCTGTGGTGGTTAACTGACTTATTTATAAAAAATAATAAAACCATGTTGGCAATAATGTTATCATGTCTGAGATAAATGTTATGTTATGACTGTTATGACTATTCAAACTTTTTATTGATGATTTTTGAAACACTAATTGATGGATTATATGAGATATTCATATTTGTTATGCCACTGTCTGGTAGATTTCATTTAACTCTCAGTTTAATCCTGAAGTAGCTTTAGCCTTCCTCCAGGAAATCAGCCTATTAAACTGTAACCATGCCAGCTGGAGGTGCCATCATGCTCCGCTAGAGGGCACTCCAGCCCGGACTATGTTCCTTGTTTTTCTGTCCCTCCGTTCCCCGTTAAAGGACTTTTATTATGAACAGTTGTCTTCACTCACCATGTCTGTCGCTATGGCTACCCATTACTTTCTCTGCCCCCTTATCTCCTTTGGACTTGTATTTATAGACTGATTTGTGTGTTGCTCACTGCTGTTCATTGTGTGGATTTACCGTGTGTTTCTCCACTTTGTAAGCCCTCTGTGTTTCCCTGTGTTCATCGTTCTGTGTTCCTCGTTCTCGACTCAGCCTGGCCCCGGACTCACGCTCGTGCCTCGCCCCATTGGATTACGTTTACCGATCGCCTGACCATTGCTACGTGTACTGGATTATTCTATTGTCTCTGCCTCTGATGTTCCCATTCGCCGTTCCTAGACCCTGCTTGCTTGTACAGTGTGTGTGAACAATAAAGTCTGCGCTTCCCTGTCTCCTCGTTACATAAACTCTGGACTAGACTAAGACTTTTTAAAACAAGATTAAGCAGATTTCTGTTCATCTGGTTTAAAGGCCCAGTTTAGTCTAGGACTATGCTTAATCTCTCTCCGTGATACCACCTCCTAAAGTCTTATTAAAGCAGTCTAAATAATATTTCTTTATTGCACCATGTCTGAAATTTTTATGTAAAATGTTTTGTGCAACATTTGTTTTAATTAATGGTACAATTCACTACATATCATGTGTGAGGATATTCTTACCACAGTTTCTCTAGTTTACAGCGAGGATCCTTCAGAACAGCAAAGGGAAGAGACACTGAATCTCCTAGATTATTCTCAGACAGACTCAGATATCTCAGGTGTTCAGGGTTTGATCTCAGAGCTGAAGCCAGAGCAGCACAACCTTCATCTGTGAGACCACAATCTCTCAACCTGTAGAGAACAATAACACACTCTTCACTCTCAGATCAGATCAGATCAACAGGTACAATCACAAATCTTAACAGACTATTAAATATGTCCACACTTCCATTATGAAAATAATGAAGAAATTCAAAATGCATTCAAACAGAGAGATGGAGAGATGATCTTCACTAGTTATGTTTGTTAATCAGTGTATGATCCCCAGATGTTGTGGTGAAGGATCAAACAAGTATTAATACAACAAGCATTTATCAAAGATACCAGAAGCAACTAAAACTACAGAAAATAGTTGCTGCATCAAAAAAGGAGCAACATCACATCTTCATCTTCAGTTTATGTTTGTTCACCCTTATAGGGTCAACGTTTCCTTAACATTTTATTTTTCTCCCTTCATCTCAGTGGAATAAAATTTTGTGACTTCATCATTATCCATCTATATTCACATAAAAAAAAGAACTACCTTCGGTCTCTCTGAAGTGTGTATTTCTGAAATGTAATTTATTTTTTTTACACATAGGGTCTTTTGAACATAGGGTCAACTGAAATGAATGGGAAATGCCAAAAAAAAAAAGCTTTTTTTTTTCCATTTGTCAAAAAAAAAAAAAAAAATCACTAAACCCAGCATAAATCTGAAAATCTCCACACAGAAAAGAAGGTCTAGTACTAGAGGTACAAATACAGTGTAGAAAAGACATGCTCACACACACAAACACACACATGTTTGATCGACAGAGAATATTTTTATAAAATGTGGCAAATAAAATCAGCCACAGATACAGAACAAAGATGTGAAGTGGGGGGGACCTAATTCACGGACATGGGCGCACACACCAACACCCACAGATGCCGCACACACACACGCAAACACACATTTATTTTTCATGTCTTTTCTAATGGTAATATATACATAAATTCAGAAAAAGATTCACAGTAGTTGTGATATGATCATTTGGTCATTACCAGTAAAATGAATGGCTCTCTATGGGCCCTCTACTGGTCAAAACAAATTATTTCCTAAACTGTAACCCCCATAGGTTTATCTCTAACCAACAGATGGCAGAATTATACACCCAACACCTAGGTCAACATCCAGAAACAACTTAAATAAAATTTAGGCCATCATTTAAGTGATTTTTCTATGAAAAATTTATATTTAATTGAAATATTAAATACTCCATATTTTTAGGCTTTATATCGTTATGTTATAAATTGTCATTCAAACTAAAATTAGATGAAACTGAAAAAATAGATCAGAAGAAAAAACTGATTTATTCTATTTATCAAACTTTTATTTTACAAGCTGATTTAGGTCTTACTGAGGACAAAGACATGTGACTGTTAGAGAGATGATCTTACCACAGTATCTCTAGTTTACAGCGAGGATCCTCCAGAACAGCAGAGAGAAGATACACTGAATCTCCTAGATTACTTCCAGACAGATACAGTTGTCTCAGGTGTTCAGGGTTTGATCTCAGAGCTGAAGCCAGAGCAGCACAATCTTCATCTGTGAGACCACAGTTACACAACCTGTAGAGAACAATGATACACTCTTCACTCTCATGACAGACTATACATTTCTCTGAAGGTACTTCATTGTACAGGTATTTCACACAGTCTTATAGAGTTAGTTCACCCAAAAATGAAAATTTTCTTATTACTTAATTACTGTAACTGAAATTTTCCCACACCCAGAAACGACATCCATGTGACATCAGTGGTTCTACTGTAAATTTACAAAGCTATAAGAAAACTTTTTGTGCGCCAAAAAAACAACAACTTTATTCAACAATTCTTATTTTCTAAGTGAAAATCTGTTGTGGTGAAGCATCAAACAAGTATTAATCAAAGGTACCAGAAGCAACTAAAACTCCAGAAAATGGTTGCTGCATCAAAAAAAAAAAAAAAAAATGGCAACATGCCCATGTAGAGACGAACGGGACTAAAGGCAAACCTTAAGAAAAAAATAATTGCTTTTCACTGCGGCTACATACATAACTGGAGCAACAGATTTTTTGTCCAAAAAATAAATAATGAAAATAAATAATTCACAAGTGATTTATTTGGTTTAAAAATCTTAGAAATGTAAGTGGCAGGGTGTCTTTTACTATCTACTATTTCTGCTTATTTTGAAAAATAAAAGAATTCATTTTTGTTCAATAAATATACTTAAAATGTCAATATAAAAAATTAAGTAGAGCACATAATAATTTAATATAGATTTACAGTAGAAACAGCAAACAATATCCTATTGTCACGCCAGCACTGTCTACTGATCCCAGCTCAGCCGTCTACACACGCCCTCAGTCACCAGACTTTTAATTGAATACACCTGATTCTAATCAAGCCCACTGTATTTAAGCTGCTCAAGCCAGAGAGTAGATGGCTGAGCACGAGGTAACAACCCTTACTTACCTTCTACCTTATCTTATGGCTGAACTGATCTTCACGTTACCATGGATGTTATGCCTTGCCAAGCCTTTGAATCCTAACAGCACTTACCTGCACTGAGCACCAGGAATCACGCTTAACCGGTTTACTTACGTTCAAGAGGGCTGCCTACTGACGAAGGGAATGCGATCGCCAACAATACGTGAGAAACCCACTTGTGATATTCCTAAACATACTGACCTGGCTTACTCACCTGTTCTCAGTGTACCAGGGTGCACCATAGCGATCAGGAGATCGCCAACCCAGTATAAAGGAAACCACTAAGGATATTACCTGAGATACTTCCCTGACCTACTCACCTGCTTCCTCATATGCACCATAGCGATCGGGAGATCGCGCAACACATGTGAGAGAACCTCTCTATTGACTACCTGCAATACTTACCTTGTTTAATCACCTGTCCCCTCAGTCACTGTAGCCTCGGAGCGACCAGGAGATCGCTATCTCCACGGATACTGATCCTTTATTCCACTGGAGTTGATATTCAGGGCAAGGAGGCCCGCCTGAGTTGAAGCGATCAGGAGATCACTAGTTATAAGACTGTGTTCTATCCTCGGTGAGGCGATCGAATGATCAGCCTGAGGAAGCACCTTTATGTTATAAGTTACTTCTGAGCCTTACCTTGCATTATTGTTCTTCAAGATTTATGTTCAAATAAATATCCTTTGAGTTCACTTTATACTGTCTCCCGTGTTCCATGACTGAGCATTAGACCTATATGCTGATTAATACACCATGTTAATGTAATTTTAAATCTGATGGTTTCAATCTAAACATGCTGATTATCTCTAAGACTGACACCCAATATTATATCTGATATTTTCCACCTGAACCTAATCATGTCATGTCAACAAATGAAAATGTCATCCGTCTGTTAATTTATGTTAATTACTGTGTATTTTGTGATTTAGAGGAAAATAATATCAAATGCGCCTGTTTACCTTGGGGCATATTTGATATAATTGTCCTCAAAATGTTTAATTTTTTTTTTTTTTTTATATCTGAATCAGAATGAGCTTCATTGTCAAGTGTGTTTACATACACAAGAAATGTGTCTTGGTGTTAAGAACTTCTAGTACAGAGAGTACACATACATGTAATTAAGATATAAAAACTAATAAAAAAGAGAGTAGGCAATAAATGATAAATAACAATCGTAATAAAAATATAGAAAAAAAGAAAATGTCAGAAGTGTGAATGTGCACATGTGCTATTTACAGATGAAGGTTTGAGGAGTTATTTACAGATGTACAGACTGAGGTGTGTTATGTGTTGTTCTGGTGGGATATGGCCTGGGGGAAACTCTTCTTGTGTCTGGCTGTTTCAGTGCTCAGTGCTCTCTAGCAACAGCTCAAAGAAAGAGTGGGCTGGGTTTGAGGGGTCCACTCCAGAGTGATTTTCTTAGTCCTTTTCCTCACTCTGGAGATGTAAAGTCTTGGAGGTTGGGTAGAGAGGCACCGATAATCCTCTCAGCAGTCCTGACTGCCCGTTGTAGTCTTCTGATGTCTGATTCAATAGCTGAACCAAAACAAACACTTATAGATGAACATAGGACAGACTCTCCTAAAATTGTCTCTTGGTCCTGAGAGATGGTAATGCCCAGGAATCTAAATGACTCTACTGTAGCCACAGTGCTGTCCAAGAAAGTGAGTGGGGGGAGAGCAGGGGGTCTCTCTTGGAGTCCACTATCATGTCCAATGTTTTGAGCGTGTTGAGCTCCAGGTTGTTGAGACTGCACCAGACAGCCAGCTCTTTAACCTCCTGTCTGTAAGCAGACTCACCTTCATCCTTGATGAGGCTGATGACTGTAGTGTCGTTCACAAACTTCAGGAGCTTGACAGAGGGGTCTTTAGAGGTGCAGTCATTCGTGTAGAAGGAGAAGAGCAGTGAGGAGTGAAACACAGCCCTGAGGAGCTCCAGTACTGATAGTGAGAGTCCTGGATGTGAGTTTGCCCAGCCTCACTAGCTGCTGCCTGTCTGTCAGGAGGCTGGTGATCCACTGACTGATGAAGGTGGGCACAGAGAGCTGTGTTAGTTTGTCTGAGAGAAGGTCAAGCATGATGGTATTGAAGACCGAACTGAAGTAAACAAATAAGATCCTTGTGTAATTCCCAGGTCTGTCAAGGTGAAGCTGAATGTTCACTGCATCGTCCACAGACCTGTTTGCTCTGTAGGAGAACTAGAGAGGATCCAGCAAAGGTCCAGTGATGTCCTTCAGGTAGGCCAGGACCAGTCTCTCATATAATTTCAAGACCAGTGAGTACCACTGATACTACTGATGTTACGAGGACATTTTCTTTTTTCCCCTAATATTTAGCCATTGACTACTACCATTAAAGCCATTCCAATATAATTGAGAGCTATCAATTTTAACATTTATTAGACTTTAACTACTAATAACTTCTAGCTTAAGTTTACTTAAAACAATCTTCACATAAACTCATTTTAACTCATTCCCTGCCACTGACGAGATATCTCATCAATTAAGAAACAACACTTCCCTACTAAAGACAAGTTTTTACAGCAATCCCTGTTCTAGGTGTTTTACAGTACGAAAAGCTGTAGCGCATGTCCTGAATGAGTTACGGGAATTCCCGGGTCTAATGGGCTCAAAAAAAAGATGATAAACAGAAGGATCAGAGACGATATAGATCATATACGTAGATCAGCAAATTAGATCATGTTTTGATCATTTTGATTCTGATCAGGATGAAGTTTACATTTACAGACACAGAAACATCTCTAGTTATGTCATAAATAGATCGACACCAGTGACATAGATATATGTATGTATTTACAGGTGAAAAAAATATTATATCTGAATGTATTTTGCTTGAAAATGCACTATGAAAAACAATGCATTTTTCTCAGTTTTTTGATTTTTCAGTTTTTTTGTCAAAATGTTGTATTTCTAATACAACCAGTCTGCATTCAAGTGATGAAAAACATGAACTCATAAAGATAGAATAAAATATTCAGAAAGAAAATATTCTGAAGGCTGTCAAATTTAGGTGAAAATCATCAAAAATTCTGGCAGTGGCTGGTAACTTAAAAAACTAAAACGCTGGCTGGAAAAATAGTTAATAAATATCATATTTACCTGGGCAATTATTCCTTACTTCAAATACATATTAGGGAGATTCTCTGGAAATATAATGTTCCAGCAAGTCTGCTTGATCAATTACCAAAAATGTATGTCAAAATCATTTAAAAAATAAGAAAGAAAAAGCTATGAAAAGAGCCACTGTTTTATTTCACACACAGTAAGATACAAAATGCAGATATGAAATGTTTGTCTGTTGTCCACACCGGAACTACCTTATTTAGCCTTTCCCATATTTACAAAATATAGACTTCTGGGAATCCAAGCTACATGACACTTCTCACAAGCAAGGTAATAATGGTGCTGTTTGTGAAGAAAATGAACTTGAAGGTTCACTATTAGTAGAGACACTGCTGTCGAACATTTCTGAGAGAAACGCAGACTCAGACTTGGTTATTAGCTGCATTATTCTGATATTAACAGCTCAAGTCTCTGTTACTAGCAGGAGGTGTTGGATGAGATGTGGAAGAAATGAATCTTACTCACAACAGCAGTTTAAGTACAAAGACCGGACAAATACCTTGAAATATATCATCTGATCGATGTCTTGAGCTGTGGTAACCGTAGTATAAGAGGAATTATTGACTTCGGTTCGTTGAATTCTTATAAAATGCACACCTGTCGTGTAGTTTCACCAACTCAGGTGTCAATTATTGTCTAAGAATTCAACTGTCTGTTGTCAATTATTCCTTACATATAAAATGATGAAATATTTTCTAAATATTGTATACTTAAAGGTTATTTCAAGGAAAAAAAAGTGAAAATGAACAATGGCACCAGATCATGTCATTTGTATATACCTGTAATTTTGTGCTGAGATTTAACGCATCAAACTTTTTAATTCTTAAATATTACAACAATACCACAAATAAATGTGACTGTCAGAGAGATGATCTTACCATAGTGTCTCTAGTTTACAGCAAGGATCCTCCAGTACAGCAGAGAGAAGAGACAATGAACCTCCTAGTTTATTCTCAGACAGACTCAGTTCTCTCAGGTGTTCAGGGTTTGATCTCAGAGCTGAAGCCAGAGCAGCACAACCTTCATCTGTGAGACCACAATTACACAACCTGTAGAGAACAATAACACACTCTTCACTCTCAGATCAGATCAGGTCAACAGCTACAATCACAAATCTAAACAGACTATTAATTATGTCTATGTCTGTGAGAAATATGAAAATAAAAAAGCTTTCATCACCTGTGCATCAAAAATCCCTAATTTATATTGGAGGTATAATAATAACAGAGGCACAGAGGAAAGAGCTTCATTTGACAAAATTTACTGATTTTCAGCTTCAGCATGAGTGTCATGAGTGCCCTCAAGCTCTGCCAGATGGCACTCCTCATCCACCCAGTTTCACCACAAACTCTAATTGTCATCCGGACTTCAACTCCCATCAGCCTCTGCACTCTCTCACCACCTGTATTGGACTCACACTCACACGGACTCAGTATCCCACAGTGAATCACTCACTCACACCTGCTTGCATTTGCACTCAGCACTCACAGCTGCAGCTCATCACCACACCCACTCATTTATTAGCACACAAACAGTTCACTGCGAAGTCTTTGCTTTTGCTCTGGCCATCAATTCCCAGGTGAACAATTACTCGGATTGAAACAAGGTGGCTTGTCAATCAAGTAATATTTCTCTCAATTCTGCGAGCTGTGTTACTGGGTACCATGGAATGATATCATGCTGAAGGATGTGTTTCGTTGGGGACTAGATGAACCGATAAAATCATGGATGCCCAAAAGGAAACTTCAATTGCAGTCTCACAGACTTTATAGATTATGCCCTAATTATGGCAGATTCCACATTCACTGTGGGCGTATCGAATGAAGGACACAAAACCATCTCGTAAGGGGCGATTGCAACACGACACGCCACAGTCCAGTTCCCGAGTCACGGCCAGGAGGGCCGTTCCCCAGTCCAGTTCCCGAGTCACAGCCAGGAGAGCCGTTGTCCAGTCTAGTTCCAGAGTCATGGCCAGGAGAGCCGTTTCCCAATCCAGTTCCTGAATCACGGCCTGGACTGCTGCCCCAGAGTTTTGTTTCCGATCCACGACCAGTGCGCACGTTCCAAAAGCGTCCTTCCCCGAACTCTCATCCTGCCCCGCTCTGGCCATGGAGGCCGTCCTCGAACGCTCTGCCTGCCCTGTTTCGAACGCAGGGACCCCTTATGAATTCGTAACCTGTTCTGTAACAGCCAAAGCGACTTGCATTAATCCCATTATGCTCTCTCACGCAGTCATAACTGTTCTGCCCTGGTTGCCTGCTCCACCCTGGACCTCCTACGAACTCGAAGCAGGTACTGACTCAGCCATAGAGGCCATCGCTAACCTCTCTGTGTTCCCTGTTTCAGTCCTGTCTGTTCCACCCTGGAGGGCTGCTCCGTCATCTGTTCCGCCCTGGAGAGTATCTCTGCCTCCTGCTCTGCCATGGAGGTCGTCTTGGTCTCCTGTTCCGCCCTGGAGGGCGTTCCTGTTGCCTAAGCTGCCTTGGAGGACGTCTATGTCTCCTGTTCTGCCCTGGAGGGCGTTTCTGTCATCTGCTTCACCCAGGAGGACATCCCTGTCATGTCTTTGAGGACTCAACCCCCCATCCCTCCCCCTGCTCAAGTTACTGTTCTGCCTCCGTTCCACCACCCTCGTAGACTGCTTTACATTGGAGCGTCTGGATGCCGCTCCTTAGAGGGGGGGCTATGTCATGAGTGCCCTCAAGCTCCGCCAGAAGGCACTCCTCATCCACTCAGTTTCACCACGAACTCTAATTATCACCACAAACTCTAATTGTCATCCAGACTTCAACTCCCATCAGCCTCTGCACTCTCACCACCTGTATTGGACTCACACAAACTCAATATTCCATAATGCATCACTATCCAATTAATTCTAAGCGTTCCTTCCCATGTTTATTTTCCTTGTTTTTGACCTCGGACTGTTTCTCTCTGGATTCTGATTGTTTGCTACCTGCCCTGATCTTTGCCTGTGTACCCCGACTATGATTCAGCCTTGCCTCCACTGTCTCTGTTTGCCTCTGTATCTGACCCTGCCTGTTTAACCTGAATAAAAAACTGCACATGGATTCGAACACTCTTGCCGCAATCGTTACAATGAGCCTTATTCTATGGGGAAAATGGGAGTCTATACTGATCTGCTAAAAGTGCATATCTGTCCTGAATAATCCAACTTTTTTTCACATGAAATAATTAAATACTTTCCAAAACAAAATGAAATCATTAAAAAAAAAGTAAGACATGCATAAAAAATATATATATACTGTAAATCATGTGATCAAACACACAATTCACATGAGCAATGTATGCTGAATAGCAGTATTTTGGAGAATATCTGTCTGGGCCTTTTTTTCAACATTTTAAAGACCAATTATTTGTCTTTTTTGTGCTTCTCTTATAATAATTGGTATTTTAAATGGATTTAATCAACGTTCAATCCTTGCTAATTTTAAACAGTAATGTATTTATTGAACATAAGTGAGTAAGTGAGCACTACTTTTCTGAATGCACATTTCTTTCTTTTCCAACTTTTCTGCTTATGACATCACTTGTCATGGAAACAAACAGAAGTCAAACAATATTTACGCATTTTTAAACAGTAATTCTGAATTTTGCCTTGCTGTTTAAACAACACTAAATACTTCATAATTATTTGTGGACATTTGTTAAGCTACATCTTTGCATTTAAATCTGGACTCAATCACGCCAGGCCTAGAAAAGACATTGAAACTTTAGATGAAAATGTTCAGATTCTTTATTATTGTTCTTTATAGACGTGTTATTTTGCATTTTAATCTGTCTCAAACATTGCTTACAGTACTTTACATGTCTTATTGTGTATTGTTATACTGTATTTAAACTTCAAGGCTCTCTTTGTTATTTGAAAAAGTTGTTATTAAGAAAACAAAACTGAAGTTTATATTTTTAACCTTTTTTGTAATGTCATTTAATCAGAAGATTTAAAGAATGTAATACTGTCACATGTTTCATTAATGCTTCATCTTTAGTTATCAGAATCCAGTTATGTTATATATTGTGTGTTCACTGAACATTTTAAAAGCTGGTTTTATTAATTATAGTTCTAAAATTGATGGTACCACTTTCTATGCAGCCCATATTTATAATACATTATAAATGTATTCTTAGGTCATTATAATGAATGCATAATGCATTATAAATTAACTGTTTATTTAAGATCGACATAGTACCTTAAAACATCTTGAGAGTGTTTAGGTGCTGAGTGTTAATTGAGTGCTTCTTTGAGGCTAATATTGAGGCTAATGTGAGTTAGCTAATACTTTCAACTGAAAAAAAATGCTATGTTTACTATATAAAGCAAAGAGTATTAGTAGAATTAGGTAGGGTATGGAGAATATTCACATACTGTATTTGCAACGTAACCTATACTCAGTGTCTGTTCAGGAACCATCAAGATAAAGTGTTAGAATGTATTTAGCGACACACTACTAATACTACCATCAAAATAATCAAACTGATATTATATATAAAGTTTAAAGCAAATGTGTCATATTACACAGTCATCTGATCTGATATCTGATTTTATGGCTGTTAGAATAATTTTTTTTTATTGTTATTATTATTGTATTTCTCCACTTTTTAAGTAAAGTAACATAAGCAAAATGGCAAGATGTGAGACTTATAATGCATTATAACTATGAGAAATATAATCCATTGTAAAGGGAATGAATCGTGTTCATTGTGTGTTATAAATGATCATACTCTTAAAAGCAAAATAAATAAGTAAATATTATAACATATTAAAACAGTTCTTATGAATATTCATGAGATGATACAACATATTATATTTATAAAGTTATGTATAATGCATTATGCATTCATTATAAAACTCTTATAATGCATTATATATACGGGCTTCATAAAAAGTGTTAGCAAATTTACATTTAGAATTTAGTCTTACAAAAGACAATAACATGAGACTATGAGAGAGATGATCTTACTTTAGTTTTTCCAGTAAACACTGAGGATCCTCCAGTACAACAGAGAGAATCTTCACACCTGAATCTCTTATTTTTTTATAAGACAGATCCAGATCTTTCAGGTGTGATGGGTCTGATCTCAGAACTGAAGTCATAACAGCACAATCTTTATCTGTGAGACCACACTGCCTCAAACTGTAGAGAGATGAAACATACTTATTAAACACTATGATTAAAGAACTTACCTCCAGTTTCACAGACAAGTCAGAGTTGTTTCAACTGAAAGAAACTTGCACTGACATGAAAACATGTCAGTGTCTTTGGTTTGCTCACCAGTAATGTTTTTTTCCTAAGCACATTTATAAAAATGACTTAAACGTCCTAACTGAACTTATGGCCTAATCCAGGCTTAGTCTAAACCCTGTCTGTGAAACTGGCCTTAAACACTTATTAAACACTTGGTCACCAATAGATACCAATGTTTCAGAATTACTCAGAAACCCTAAAGTCATGGTCTCTCAGATTGAGATGGGGGGGGAAAGAGTAATCATGAATAAAAGATAAACTGAAAATTATATGGACTCAGGATAACAAACTCTCACTGTGCAACAGAGCTAAAGTAATTCAGTTCAAGATTCTGCACAGGCTGAAAAGACCACTTATACAACATGAAATCAACTCAACTAAGTCAAATTTTTCCTGAATGTAAGATTTAAATGAGAGATCAAATTCAATGTTTTTGTGATCGCTGCATAATAAAAGTCTACTGGTCAAAAGTTAGAACTGCCATTCTTGGAGCAGAATTCATTCTCATTACTTTTTGGTCTCTCGTTCAGGTTAATAACTATTAAAAATAAAATACATTTGAAAAAAATACATATTTTAAAAATACAGTTTGTATTTAATTTGTTGTGTATATTGCTCCAATCACTGATAAAATTATAAATTTGATTTTCTTTGTTTTAAGTGATTGTTCTCAGTAATACTTACTGAGCTTTAACCACAGGCAGCAGATACAGAAGAACTTTCAGTTTTTCAGCTTTATTGTTTTCTCCAACAAATTTATTAACATCAAACTTCTCCAGATTTTCCTCTGATGTTAACAAAACAAAAGCTACAGCTGACCACTGAGACGAAGAGAGTTTGGCTCCCTTTATTGTTCCAGAT
>JAUMHE010000014.1:94499-112976 GCA_032359235.1 Enteromius mattozi | reverse complement strand
GGTCACATGACCCAACATCACATAACACTGATGTGACGTTTGCCATCTCTGTGACACAATAAAACCACGTTTAGAGTCTTTGAAGTTATGTTTCCCACAGGACACAACAGCGCGTCTGGACCATGGCTTCTAGAGCACGATAGCACGGCGGCTTGTGTTTACTGACAGTGGTTTCTGGAAGTATTCCTTGGCCCATTTAATAATGTTAATAGCAGAATCATGATGAGTGATGCAGTGTCATCTGAAGGCCCGAAGACCATGGGCATCCAACAAAGGTCTTCGGCCTTTGTTCCTAATGCACAGAGATTTCTCCAGTTTCTCTGAATCTTTTAATGAGGTTATGCACTGTAGGTGATGAGATTTTCAAATCCTTTGTAATTTGACACTGAGGAAAGTTGTTTTTAAAGTATTCCACAATCTCGTTATGCACTCTTTCACAGATTAGAGAGCCTCTGCTCATCTTTACTTCAGAGCGACTCTGCCTCTCTAGACATCTCTTTTATAGCTAATCATGTTACAGACGTAGTGGCAGTCAACTTATTAGTTGCTAGATGTTCCCCCAGCTGAATCGTTTCAAAATGTCTTGGTTTTTTTTCAGCCCTTTGATGCCCCCATGCCAACTTTTGTGAGACCTGTCACAGGCATCAAATTTGAATGAGCTCATTTAGTGGATAAGTGTAAAATTTCTCCATTAAACATTTGTTATGTTCTGTATGTTCTGTTGTAAATAAAACATTGGCTTATGTGATTTGAAAGTCTTTTAGTTTTGACTTTATTTTATTCAAATATAAAAAACGTCCCAACATTTCTGGAATTCAGGTTGTATAAAGAGAAAAGCATTACTCTGAATGTCTCATGAGCAAGCATTTCGTAATATAGCTGTTATGTTACTACTTAGTGTAACTAAGATCTGAGTTAAAAGTTGAAAATATGTGCCTTTTTTATTGATTTTTTTTTACTTAATGCACTTTAATTAAAGCGCTTCTATTTTTGCTAAAATTCTTCTAATCTTCAAGATGTGTGCTCTTTGAATAATGAAGTAAATATTTGCTTAATTAAAATTGTACAAAAATTACACTACACTGACTAGAAATGGTGACTGTAAAAAAGGCTTCCTAAATTACAGAATTAGCTTGGGGCCCCAGAATGACAATCCTGTTTTAGTAACTATACAAAATATTCTCATTTACATTTTGCAGAAGCTTTTATCAAAAATAACATTAAATATATTCCATACCTACATTTGATCAGTATGGGTATTTATAGACACTGCAGGTGCCATAGTTTAAAAGTTGAGTCTATGTGCCTCAAATACCTGCACTTTCATGTCTTTTTAATGTTAATGTAAAGCTGTAAGATATTTTAATCACAATAAATGTATTGACAGGCTGCTTCATTCCTATAGCTGTCAACTAGTGGCTGCTTGATTTGTTAACCTAAAAAAGTATATATATATATATATATACACACGTATATATGTCTCTGCTTAAAGAGATTTTCAACAGTTGGCAAAACATTTTACAGACAAACTGTTATATGTAGGTCAATACATTTAATATACACTATATACTTAAGCTATAATACATTTCAACAATTTAACGAGTTGCTTGTTTGAACTTTCTCCAATAAAACATTCAAATATCAAACAGTCGTATCTGATTTTAGGCAACAAATTGAGCATATAGCTGGTTGTTCCCCGTATTGCATTGTTCTGTGCTGCACTGTAAGACTATCATATCTGTGATCCTGAACACAAAACTAGCCACAAGTAGCCTATTTGTAGCAATAGGCAAAACTAAATTAAATGGGCAAAAATGATTTTTTCTTTTATGCCAAGAATCATTAGTATATTAAGTAAAGATAGTGTTTCTTGAAGGTCCTTTTTAAAATGTTCTACCTTAAATGTATCAAAACTAAATTGTGGATTGGTAATATGCATTGTAAAGCACTTCCTACAGACAATTTTAGAGGCGATTTTCTCAATATTTAGATTTTTTTTTCACCCTCAAATTCCAGATTTTCAAATAGTTGTATTTCATCCAAATATTGTCCTTTCCTAACATACCATACATCAACGCAAAGCTTATTTATTTAGATGATGTATAAATCTCAGACCCTTGTGACTGGTTTTGTGGTCAAGTGTTTCTATCATTTTGATGATACTATTTCCTTAACATTGTAATAAAATAGTTAAAAATGGATAGCTGCGACTGGAAGCCTGCGACACATTGTAGTTGGATGAGGCATCACATCTGAAGCTATTGATGACTCAAAGTGTGCTGCTAATTTCTTTTTTTTTTCCATCATTGAGGCTGAACCGCCCAGCATATATGCCGTTTGAAACCCATGCCATATTTTCTTACGGGAACAGCTTTTCTTTGTGCCGACTGATCTGAAGTTCTGAGAAGTGAAGGCAGGCTTTTATTTTGAAGGGGTGTTTGGTGTTTGGTGGTCTCCGCGCTTCAGTGGCGCGGCCCCGGCGCACAGTCGCGAATTACCCAAAGCGAGTCAAGACGCGGCTCTATCTGCGGGCATCTGCGTCCTCAAACCCCGCTTGACTCCGGAGTATCCACGCAGGATTGTTATTCTGTGTAAGAGACCCGCAGAAAGAGAGGGAGAGCAGGAGAAGAGGAGGAGGAGAAGGAGAAGGAGGAGGAGGAGGCCACTCCTTTGATAAACTGTGCAAACGCAAAAAAGCTCGCTCCACACAGCTGGCTTATATTTACATTCAGCAGATGTGTTTGGACTGATAAATCCCTAGAGCTGTGTGTTTGGATCCTCCGGACAGTCCGCGTCCGTGACTATTATTCCGAGTCGGATCTTCAAAGAGGAAACAATGTAACCTGGTAACACACACGAATGCAGGTGAGACACCGCGACGAGATTGCTACCAGCTCTTTCAGTGTCATGGTATTATACGAAGAACCCTCCAAATATCGTGGCAACCACGTCTGTGTATGCTCTTACTCTCTGATAAATAGCTAATATCACAGTATTGTTCTGGTAACACTTTTACAGCGTCCTAGTTACGCGTGACATCTGTTGTAAAAACAACTGCGTACAATTACCACCAACTAACCCTAAACAAAACCCGAACTTTATGCAAGTTACTACAAATTTTATAGCTACTTATCTCACAAGAACTTGGATTGAATTACCTTTAAAAATATGATGGTTCCTTTATTTGTAGTGACATCTAATAAGAAATTACGCATAATTACATAGTAAAACAAAGCCTAATCTTAACCCTAACCATGTAGTCATTACATGTAGGTATAGCACTATTACTCAACATTTAAATGTATAATTACACTGTAACAAGGAGAGCTTAAAATAAAGTGTAACTTTTTTTTTTTTTTGCTAGTTTATAAGCAAAGTATAGAAGACTGCAACACATGAAATCACATGTAATTTGACCACGGACAGCTGCTTTAAACAGGCAGATGGGCTTATTTGAAGTTTGGGCGCACAGAGAGTTTTGCACATTTGTCTTGTAGGGATCCCGGTGTGTTTTCTGTCCAGGTGCCGTATATAGCTCTACTTGTATAACACACAGACTTCCTTGGTTACGAGGATCTCAGTGCCATGGCAGTAACGCAGTGAGTCCTTCAGACAGCCAGACCTCATAAACACCTGTCAAGAACCAACGCTGCGATCTGGCTTTTGTTTCTAAAAGCAGAACCAAACAGAGGGAAGGAAATCTAATCTTGTCAGTGAAATGCTGTATTAACTCTCTTTGGATTTGTTTGGTTTATATAGTTTGGTTTTATAGTCATATTAAAGTCCAGTATAAAATGTTAAACGATTGAAATAGCTATGATTTCAAAAGTATTGTATTAATGCAAAGCACTTATTAAGAACATAATTGAAAAGATCTGATGTGGGTTTGAATCTAATTTTAGCCATACAAGGCCATGGTTTTTCTGGTGAGTTTATTAAGGCTGATCCTGTGGAGATTCTGCCTGTTATTGTTGTCTCGGGTTGGCTGCTGTATTCAGTTACCCAGCAGAGACGCGGGAGGCCTCAGTAATGTAACCTAATATGTAAGTGCTACTGTCGCGCTGCTATCTATCCAGCATTCTTGGATTGCATTTTTGCCGTTCACATTCAAGGCTCCTGCCACAAACAAAACTGTGGTCTTGTGTAGAGCTGCTTGAATCTGAAATGAACTGAACTGAATCAAACACTGAGTTCACTTCATAACTAATGACGTTTGCAGCGTTCGCTCTCTTATTGAACTCTGTTGAGCTGCATAATGGCACTATTATCTGCTGTAGAGCGGCTTTACAGCTAAAATTGAATTTGTTTCATAAGTGAATTTGGCCAGATTAGCTCTGTTGTTTTCCTGTTCATTACTGTGACTAGCAGCAGTAGCTCTGGCAAATTTATCCAGTTTTTTTTGTTACAAGTGTTGGATGCAGTGTTGATTTGCAACCAGGTTATTCTGTCAAAAACATCTCTGGTTGTATTTCACCCCAAAACCAAAAGAAAGAGTGAACTTCCACATTGCCAAAAAAAAAAGGAATATTTTTTTGTTTCCCTGTGAATTTCATTGCGTGACAGTTAAACACATTCTCCCGAGTTCTCATTACTAAAACAATAATATTTAATATTTAATCAAAATATCGTATTGTTATGGTAGCATTTGTTGTACTTCCTTCAATGCAAGCTGATTGAAAGGATGCATCTTCGGATTATATAACTCATTTAGAATAATTCAAAGACTTTTAAAATTCAAACGTACAGTAAAAACTAAAATTAGGAGACTGTCCTAATAAAGTTACAATGCAAGACATCTTCAAAATATATAAACCGACCATTCAAGATGCATCATGAAGAGCCACCGCAGGCTCTGATCTAATAGAAACAGACCCAAACACTAAAGGTCATGTCTATACTCATGATCCAGGAATCGACAATGATGTCATGTTTTTGCATCCTGTCAGCAAAGCTGGTGAAAATGTGTTGATGTGTGATCTGTCTACTGTTTCCTAAAGCAGGCTAGAGTTGAGAGGATCCTAGAGCAGCACTAAGTGAGGTGAAAGCACAGGCACATCACAGCCATGCTGGAGGAGGACATGGAGGTGGCCATCAAGGTGGTGGTGGTAGGGAACGGAGCGGTCGGGAAGTCCAGTATGATCCAGCGATACTGCAAGGGCATCTTCACCAAGGACTACAAAAAGACCATCGGGGTTGACTTTCTGGAAAGACAGATCATGTAAGCATGCTTTTACGCTTTAGTCAGGTCGCTCTGAAATGCTTTTATGGGTTTTCTTTTTTCTGCGCTCTTTGGTTTCTATGTTTGAGCCTTATTGCTCGGCAGTCATTTTCAGATGGACCGCATTAAGGCTGGCTGCATTAGAATGCTTTTTTGCCTCCTTTACCTGTATGAAGAAAACTATTTCTTTAGAAAAACAAATAATCCAAGATGATGTTTGGGATAGCATGCTGTCATTAATGATACTAGATACTAGTAAGATCTACTGTGTAGTATATGATAGCTCAGGTCTCTACGCCAGATAATATTTAGGATCCACCCCCGGACGCCAGATCCTGCCAGAAAATATCAGTTAGTCTAGTACCACAACTAGTCAGCAGAGCAGTTGATACCCAAAAAATGAGTGTTAACAGTCTTCTGTCAGTCAAGACGTTGACCGAGAAAAGCCAGAGAAGAGCAGAAGCAGGAGACGAAGTGATGATGGTAAAAAGTAACTTTATTGAACAATCTTAGTTGTGTGCGTCTCAATGTTTACACTTCGTCTGACCAGCATAAATTCAGCATGTACTGTTAGACCAAAACTGCTTCACAGCAACATCTCACAAACCTTGGGCTTCCATAAATACTTCCCCTGATCTGTCTCTGTTCATACAGGCCGAACAGCTCATGAAACCCCACAAGCATTAGACTGAACAATAATGAAGATGCATAAGCAAGGAAAAATTAATAAGAAATATAAAATATAGAAACATAATAAATTAATGAATGAACAATAAAAATGTAAATAAATGATTATAATTAAATAAAAAAAACAAAACAAACATAAACACACAACACAATTTGCACGTGAGGATCTAAGGATCTTTCATATCGAAGCAGAGTACATGGGTAATGTTATGTATCCCACAATGCAATGCATGCACTTTGACCTTCCTTTTACAGATTTACAAATAATATTATTAATTATATTAATAATATTATTTCTGGCTGTCAATCAATAATTGAATAATTGTAATAAGAATTTAATATTAAATTTAAAGGGATTTAAGAAAATAAACAGAAGAAAAATGTAAAGAGAATAAAGAAGAGTATATATATATATATATGTGTGTGTGTGTGTGTGTGGTTGTGTATTGAAAAAATACATTTGAACTATTAAAAAAATAAAACTTTATTTTAAAACATGCACACATTCAGTGCTTATCTTAGCTTACGCATAATACACAAAATTGGCTCCATTATTTGTTATAGTTATGAATTACATCAAGTAAATCAGCCTGTTTTTTTCTACAAGGAAATACTATGAGTTATTTAGCATTTCTGTTGTGAAACAGTTGTCAAATATTAAATGTTTGGCTGCCTTACATATTCACCGTTAAACATTTTGTGTTCAGAATTTGTCTCTGTTTACAGTAAACCCCGCCCTCTTTGATATGATTGGACAATTGGCAGACCAGACTAAATTGTGGTTGATAAATATCTTGTGACAGCAAATACATCACTGCGTAGTGGAGTGCAGCAGAACGGCGTCAAGACAATCCAATAATGTAGGAGCCGCTTGCTAAACCTGACGCAATGTCTGTGGTAGTAATGGACGGCCTCTAGAGATTTTGATCTTCTGTTCATAGTGCAGTAGATTTACTGGACCAGAATAGTTTACATCATTGACATTATTGATCATGCAAGATTCTATTCAGAATTTAGGCAGACTGAGCTATTCTTTTATTGTGTTATTTTTATATTTGTTTAACCCAAGATAAAAGTCATTATTGCTTAGTTATGAATAGTGCAATCTGAAACTCATATGTGTACAGCAGAATGCTGCCATAGATTTAAAAAACAATCTGACCACCCTGAGCTGAGATATTGTTTCTGTAAACATGCATATAAACAAAATTAGTTGTGGGCCATGAGACAAAGAGGGCTGCATGATTTTTAAACCAGTACAATACAGTAAATAAATACCAGTACATAAGGGTAGTCACTCATATATACATACACACGTGTTACGCAAGTAAGTGAGGAAATAAATAAATAAATAAAAAGTCAAGTAGCCAACATGACATTTTCTAGGCCACTTGACATTTGACATATATACTGTTACTTGTGATTAATAATTCTCATAGTAAGAGTTTGGCAGTACTTTCTACCTCTATTTCATATAATATTTTATAGCAATGAGTAGTATGTACAGCGCTGGGTAGATTAATTACCGTTTGTAGTCTCTTACTGATTACAGATTACGTGATGAAAACTGCAGTTAGTAATGTATTTTTGGGTGATGTTTTTGATTTTGATTTTTTAAGTGCATATATATATATATAAATTAGTTTAGCAGAAAAGAAGGGAATGTTCACTGCATGAACAAACATTAATAAACATGGAAACACAATGACACACCCAGAAACTCCCAGATTTGAAATGTTTTTGTCCAGAACAATATATGTAATCCATATAAAAATGGTATCTGTAATCTGATTATGAAATACTACATCTGATATATAATATACTATAATTACAAGTACTTAATTTTTGGAAGCTGGTTAAATATTGCAGATTATATGTAATCATTTCCTGCCCTGTGCTGACTGCACAGTTTTCCTCTACATGCAAACCAAGCCTGAATCATTCACAATTTAAACTGAAATAAATGCCAGTAAGTATGGCTCAGGCTTGTCCAGTCATATATGATCAAACAAAAAAACCCTTTAGAACAAGCAAACTTCCTGTTTGCATTTAAATACAGAGTCTGACAAAACACATGCGGTAAGGATCAGGCAACCCCTTGGTAAAGAAGATCCTCTTGCTGTTTCAGCAGTAGTTCCTGGATCAATCTGTCCAATATAACGCCGGACGTGTTATCGGCAGTAAATGCCTGAGAAAATCTGTGTGGTTTACTGTTTGTGCACTTAAAATAAAAAAGAGGAACAAATGAGCTGTCAGTGGCTTCGCCTGTTTCAAAGCTTAGTCAAACTGAGAATGAAAGCAGATGTAGATTGCAGCTGTAAGCCTGAATGACCTGTCAGGTGGCCCCAGCAGATGTGAAAAAATGGGTTTACCAGTTTTTATTTCAGATTCACCCAAATATTTCATGTAATTGTTGTGTTTTTAGTCTATTTCAACAGTCTATTAGATATGTATACACTACCGTTCAAACATTTCAGATCATAATGGTTTTTAATGTTTTTTAAAAGGAGTTTCTTGAAGGCTGCATTTATTTGATCAAAAATACAGAAAAAATAGTAATATTGTGAAATATTATTACGATATAAAAAATGGTTTCTGTTTATCAGATAATATATCCATATTAGAACAGGAGTAATGATGCTGAATAATCAGCTTTGCATCACAGGAATCAATTAGATTTTAATGTATATTCAAATAGAAAAGTGTTATTTTACATCATAATAATATTTTACAATATAATTTTTCCCCTGTAGTTTGGATCAAATAAATGCAGCCTCAATAAGCAGAAGAAACTCCTTAAAAAAACATAAAAAATCGTTCCTATCCCAAACTTTTTTACGGTAGCAGTTTTGCATTTGTTTGCATGTGTTTCAGAGTTAATGGCGAGGACGTCAGGCTGATGTTGTGGGACACGGCGGGACAGGAGGAGTTTGATGCCATCACCAAGGCCTATTACAGAGGTGAGACTGTCAGAAGAGCTGTGGAAGTGTGTTTGGCTGAGAGCTCGAGCGGGTTTGTGACGAGTGTTTGGTCCTGCAGGAGCTCAGGCCTGTGTGCTGGTCTTCTCCACCACCGACAGAGAGTCCTTTGAGGCCATCAGCAGCTGGAGGGAGAAAGTGGAGATGGAGGTCGGCGACATACCCACCGTCCTGGTGCAGAACAAAATCGATCTGCTGGACGACACGGTGATCAAAAAGTAAGAATCGTTTATGCACTGTACAGACTGAGGTGATTAAAGTAAAAGTCCACTTCCAGAGTAAAAGTGTCCTGATAATTTACTCACCTTCATATCATCCAAGATGTTCATGTCTTTCTTCAGAGGAAAACATTCTAGGATTTTTCTCCATATAGTGGACTTCAATGGTGGCTGAAGATTTCGTGGTCAAACCTGCAGCTTCAAAAAGCTCCACATGATCCTATCTGAGGAATAAGGGTCTCATTTAACAATCTTTTATTTTCTTGGAAAATCTGATCAGCAACATCACCTGATAAAGACACGCATGCGCATACTGAGCTAATGCTAGCTGAGCATTTGTGGTTAAAAAGTGTACAGCATCTAATTTGGTTTTTAAGAAAATAACAGATGGTTTTGCTAGATAAGACCATTATTCCTCGGCTGGGATCATGCCGAGCTCTTTGAAGCTGCATTCAAACATGTTTGACCTCAAAATCATTAGCCACCATTGAAGTCAACTATATCCTGGAATCCTGGAATGTTTTCCTTTGTTACTGACGAAAGAAAGACCTGAACATCTTGGATGACGTGGGGTAAGTAAATTATCAGGACATTTTCGTTCTGGAAGACTTATCGTTTAATGCAAATCCATCTGTGTCGTTGCATTAGTGAAGAGGCTGAAGGTCTCGCTAAGAAGCTGAAGTTACGATTTTATCGGACATCAGTGAAAGCGGATCTCAACGTCAATGAAGGTGTGTGCTGAAGCATTTCAGTGCATGCAACTGATTTGTGCTGAGCTGTAAAATAACTCATTTTTGTTATGTTATGTAGTTTTTAAGTATCTAGCTGACAAATATCTGCAGCGACTCAAGCAGCAGTCAGCAGAGGAGACAGAGGTCGTTCACACATCCAGCAATAAAATAGGTAAGGCTGTTTTGAGTAGTTTTATTTAGGCTTGTGAATTTTTATTAAATTGTTTGTTTGTATTAACTCTATGGTATGGAGTTGCCAAATGGCAACAATTAATTTCTACTTATTTCCTTGTTATTGTGAATAAAATACAATATATTGCAACATGGTAATTAAATGGGTTGGCTGTAAGGTAGTCAATAATTTGCTCTTTTTTCAGTAAAAAGACATTTCAATGTTCATCCAAAGCACTGTCACTCTCACATGGAGGACACCTGGTGAAGTGCTCTAGAGTCTACTAACCTAATTTCTGAACATTTCTTCTCAAGGGGGATTTTTTTTTTACGTATGAATGAGAAAATTATTTATTCTTTTCAGAAAACGAGTACAGTAATATTTCATGCAGGAAGTGTGCAGAATTGGCTCTTCGTGTGTCGACAATCAGAATGAGTTATCCTTTACTGACCGTACACTTAAAAAAAAAAGAAAACAGCAGCTGTGGTTGCCAGAATTTTACCAGACAAAATATTGTAGCACTTTAACTTATATTTATGTTTAAATACTGTCATTTCAATAACTGATGTTGATGTTCCATTAATGTTAATATTCCAACCTACTGAAGTACTGAAATCTGTTTTGTACCTTTTGTGATACACTGACAACCACCAGAAGCAGGTGGTGATGAGAAAGTCATTATTATGGAAATATTATTATGTTATATTATTTAAACAACAACAAAAACAAAAAAACATGTAACGCATGGAATTCTGGGAATGTCATTTTACATTGACATAGTTTTTCACATTATTTTTGACTTCCAAAAACAGTATAATACCGTAAAATTGTATAGTAATGTCCAATACAGTTTTTCAGTGTATATAGTAGGGGAACTCACCATCAACAGGTTTTTACTCTAGCATTTTTACATAGTCAGTTTTTACAGTGTAACGAGTGTGTGTGTGTGTGTGTGTATGTGTAGAACAGGTTTTGATAGAAATTAAGATGGGTTCTAAATACCTCCGAAAAATATATTTTTTTCACAAAAATCTCTTTGATTTGTATAATTGTATAGTTGTTTTATGTAATAAAAACTTATTTGAATATATATTTCATGGTTAGAACATAATGCGTAGCATACTAGAGGGTTAAATTACCATAAGTGAGATTATAAATAATAAATATTTGTATGTCAAGAATTATCAGTAAGTAAAAGTAGCTTCAAGCTTATATAAAGGGGAACAAAAAAGCACATTGCAAGCAATAAACAAAAAGTGCTTTCGGTATCTGAGAGGGTTTCTGAAAGTTTCCAGACAGGCACCGTTATGGATTTTTCTCCTTTTCTCAGCAGTGATGCTATTTGATAACTATTAATGACATCACATACACATATTGTATTTTATTTTTCATTACAACACTGCCTATGTTTATTTCGATCTAGCTTTACCGTGACTTTTTTAGATTCTCCTGACACATTTCTTACTGTTTTCAGGTGTTTTCAACACCACCGGCGGCGGTCATCCCAACCAGACCGCCGGCGATCTGAACGGCCGTGAGATCATAAGCCTGCGACCCAACAAGCAGAGGACCAAGAAAACAAAAAACCCCTTCGGTAGCTGCAGACTGCTCTGATTTACGGTATCCCTGGCAGAGAATTGACAAGCCGCCGGTTGATGCGAGGCCTCATTAGCACCAATTATAGTTGAAGAAAAGCCCCGCGTCTGCTCTGAAGGCGTGTGATCCAGAGCAGATCTGTCATAATGTGTGTGTGTGTCATCATGTCATGGGCCCCTGCAGGCTGCTGGCGCCCTCTGCTGGCGGACACTGCTTACAACACTAGTGTTTCTGCCTTTAGCGGCATCACACAGAATCACAAAACAGTAAATTGGAGGTCTGTTGAGCTATTTTTGTACGAGTATTGACGAGTAGGCCTAAATCTTTTGGACACTGCCCTTCCTCACATTTTAACAATGATTGTGGCTCAAAATTTGAATGAAAAGCGAATATATTTTCTCACAGTCAAATATTAAGTAAGTTATTCCATGTGGTACACAGCAGGGTAATTTTCTCTAATGAGAGTACTTACAACAGAAACAAATAAGATTTCTAACACACCATTTGTGCATTTGGACTGTTCATCGTTAGTGCAATATGTTTGTATTGATGGAGACGCATCATTTGCTATCACAATCTACCCTTAAGAGTTATGTTCATTTGCTGTTTCTAATATGAGCGTCGTCACAAGTTTCGATCCGTATGTTCTTATAGGTATTTTTGTATGAAAAATGTAGTAAAGTAATGTTCATAAATTTAAATTGATAACATTTAACACAGTGCCAAAATGTTTCTAAACTCTATGTACTTGTAAGAAATGTAAATAGCGGTTAGTTAACGGTTGAACGAGTCCGATTTTTAAATCTTTCAGATGATCAACATCATTGATATGCATCTGCATCCTCTTCTGAAGCTCTGTCATATTCGAACACTATACCAAATGCTAGAGATGGGATTATAGAGAAAGGTATTCTTTCAGGATAAAGAAAGGTTTATTTTATTTTATTTTTTATTTGATTGATGACAACTGGCTACACCGCCAGATATTACAGTGTACACTTACTGCTAGGGCTGGGCGATATTGCTACTAGAAAATACTTGATGTTAATTATTAAGTCTTTATGAAGATGACTTTGAAATGGCATAAAACAGTCATCATAACCAAAATGCTGTTGTAGCAAATTGAGCATCAAAATGTTAAAAATCAAGGCATGTTTTGACAATTATGTAAGACTTTTCATTCATACACACCAGCAATAAACAATAATACTGATTTACACATAAAGCGTTTTGACCCTTAAATGCACAGGAACTTTAAATGAATTTATTGCTATTTTTCAAATAAATAGTTCTAACCTATCTTCAAACAGTTAACAGTTTGTGTATTTTTCCAGCTCTAATACTGTTATAACAGCTCTTTCATAACGCTCTCGTACTCTGATGATATTGTGATTTTGTTGAGGCCAAAGTCAAACTGAAATCATCATTAATGTACAGTGAACATTCAGGATATCGCCCAGCCCTTCTCACTGCTTCGCATTTACAAGTACACCAATTATTACGTTGCGTACATATTTCTGCATTCATGAAAAATTAAACAGTCAGCTTGAAGTTCTGCATCTACATGACGTCTGTTATATGTGAATTACTGGAATCCATTAGAGAGGAAATACACACTAAAAATGTCCAGTCAATATATAAAATTCACTTTCAATCTTCTTTAATCTAAACTGAACTGATATTAACATGACCTTCAGCACAGTATCGGGCTTTATATATGTACAGGAATCCACCACGGAACATTTCAGAACTGTGTGTGAAACTAAAATGTACGTTTCTAGAGGATCTATGATGAAAACTAGCCTCCCAAAGTCCCAGAGCCTTAACCACTAAAGCCATTAGAAACGCACAAGAGTCACGGCTGATCTCGTCTGATGTTACTGGAAAAGTGCTAGATGTTTTACTCAATTAGGGTCCGTAAACCCAACATTCCCTCTCTGAGTTTTGTATTTGAATTAATCGGAGGCTGATACAGAACTGAAAGATGAGATGTCTCTTGCCATACTCTGTTCACTTGTTTCACGTGGCTTAACTCTCGATTGATTGTATTTATTCATGAATCGCATGCCTCGCATTTATGTTTGAATGTGCAATCATGGTACTTCGCCACGACGGCCCTCATGTTTACAGTGCTCCTCAGCTTATGTTAACTGGCTCGATGTGATGAATGTTGGTTTTCTCATTTGCTGCAGTGAAATGATGATGGCGACACTACAATGAACTAAAGGCACTTTATTTATCTGATATAATTCCTGATCATGTTATTGCTTGGTTATCTTAAATATACAGTTTCTAATACAAGAACTGCTTCATTTCTTTTTTTTCATGACTTTCTAGTAGACGTTGAGAATATGCCAGCAGCACCTGTTACTACCTGCATATTTTTTAGTTGGCAGAAGTGTCATTTGAAGTGATTTGTTTGTTTTTGACTGTATGATTAAAGGTCTGGTGGGATCATTCTGTGACTGATGTCTCATCTGTGCACCACTCCTCGGGTCAAAAATAAAAGTCTATTGTAGTTGTTTCATTTTCATTGTACCTTTTTATCATCCAGTTATAACCTTATACATGCATGATTGCAAAACAATGTGGTGAATATTTCAAATACCATATACAACTATCCACAGTGCCAAAGAAAACCTACCCTAGTAAAAAAGAATATATATTTAAAATACATTTATTTCATACTAAGTGTAGTTTCCATCTGTTAACATATTTACCTAGAGATAACTCGAGACTTACTGGTATAAAAATTACAGTTACACTTTATTTGGCGTACTACATGCACATTTCTTAAAAAAAAATGTGTTTTAATGTCATTTTGGATGAGGATTGTACGATCTTTGAATAACATCGGTCTTCAAATTCAAAATATGTAAAGTTTCTTTGCAATAGTTTCACTTCAGTACAATCAAAAATACTACACTACTAAGTATTTCCAGTTTAGTACACTAAAAGTACAATTGCAGGGTGTTTTATTTAGTACATAAATATGAACATGTATTTGTAATATACTCAGCATGAAATAAATGTATTTCTTAATAGGATAGACTGTGATTTTGGATATTTCTGACTTTAAATTCTGGTTGGAAGACAAAGAAGACATAAACAGCCTACAAACACTTAAACCTATTATTATTATTTTATTTTTTTACAATTTTTAACTTTTGTGACATAATCACTGTAAGAGTGTATTTTTGAATTAAATTATGAATTGGCTTATACAGTTATAAACTTCACATTGTCTTGAAATGAAGAATCCATAGACTGTGTTGAAAACCTATGATTTGACTTTACATTTCTACTGAACATATCATTTTGCACTTATTACTGGCTTTAAAATAATTAATCAGGCAGAAATGGCCTACCCTCTCTCTCTCTAATCCTAAAGAACATGGCTAAATGTGTCATTGCTCATTTTTAAGAGCCATTAAAAAAGTGATTAGAAACTAAACTCGAGTATCATTAAAGGCAGTTTGTGTGTGGCTGTAATGCTTTCTCCTGTGTTCTTCACTGTATAGACTAACCTGACAGCCGAATGTGAAATTCCCAGCAAGCTGTGAGCCAAACGCTCTCATTAGAATGTACAGAGCAAGCGAGAAAACCATGTGCAGCTGCTCTAAAAATAAACAATCACAAGCCAGGAAAATCATATTCATGGGGCTTCCAGCGGGAATGCTAGTAGATCCCAACAGAATTACAGTGATTTTGCATTGTTTCATAGTAGTTAGTAACTCAAAAACACAACAAAAAATGTCAGTGGTCAATAATAGGTGAATGATCAGTATTTTTTTTTTTTTGTAAGTGAAAAGCTTAGAAGTAAAAGCTTAATAAATATGCATAAGACCAAGATGCCATTAGTGGTAATAAAACCTGCAAATCTTTGTATGACCTTGGACCACTAAACCTACGTAGCATGGGTATATTTGTAGCAATAGCCAAACATACACTGTATTATCGATTGTTTCTTTATGCCAAAAATCATTAGGATATTAAGTAAATATCATTTTTTTGTACATTTCTTACTCTTTTTTTTATTAGTAATATGCATTGCTAAGGACTTCATCTGAACAACTTTAAAGGTGATTTTCTCAGTATTTAGAATTTTTTAAACTCAGCCAAATATTGTCCTGACAATCCATCCATCAATGCAAAACTAATTTATTCAGCATTCAGATGACTGGTTTTGTGGTCCAAGGTTACATTTATCAGTTGTGTCCCCGATAGCACGCGTACATTACAGAAACGTTTTTTTGACCTGCAATACGTCTACAGGACGTTTCCTATCAGAAGTCAAATAGATGTCTATTAGATGTCTTTAAGATGTTTATGATTTAGAACGTATGCAAAACTGACATCTTACAGACGTCTGTCAGATGTTTGTACACAGCAGATGCTTTCCAGATCAGATATCTTGCAGACGTACGTATGCTGTCTTTTAATAGATGTCTACATACATTCTCAACATCTTAAAGACATGTATTTGACATCTAAAAGTAAACCACAAGTCCCATAGATGTGTTGCAGATGAGCATACACTACAAATACATCTTGCAGACGTAGACGTCTCTGTGATGTACGTGAGCTATCAGGGAAAGGCACGTTTGGTGCTCATCAGTCCCCTCAACCTCTATTTGCCATTGGTAAGACTGGAATGATCAACTTTCTGGTTATCCATAATTTTGATGGTTTTCTCTGCATTGTCCATGTTCCTGATGAGGGTCTCGAGGCGCCTCTTGATCTTCTTCTGGTCCTCCAGAGCGCAGCTGATCACGACGCTCTGAAACTTCTGATCCAGTGGCACCGGAGGCGCTTCGGTCACACACGCGGCGTGAAGGGCCTGCAGGCGCTTTCTGGCCCCCTCCATGTCCTCCAGCACTTTACCAGCGATCTCATCGATAATGGCCGTGGCTTTCTTCAAGGCCTCTTCCTGCTGGCCGTTTCGGATCGTATCCACAGAAATGCTCACCGTTAACGTCCTGCCCAGGAGTCTAGACGCGGTAAGAGAGAGCTCTTCCCTTTCCCCTGAAATAAAGATTGAAATGATGTTTATATGTTACCCATTAGATGCCATTAACGGTGGTCACGCAGCACAGAAGGCGTACCATCACAAACGCTCCTCATTTCCTGGCTGTTTTTTATGGACTGGATCATCTCGATTAAGCACTCTCTCTCCTGCTCCATAGCACTGGCTTCCTCACGAAGAGCCTCCACCCTGACAGAGATTTACTGAGATCATTTCATACCAGACACAACCCTGAAAACTTGCTGACAATTATGAATAACAAGGCTGTGAATAACACCCAGCAACAAAAAACGAACAAGGTAACATGCAAAAAAAAAAAAAGTCTAAATCCACCTTCACAATGTAATCTTATGTATTCTAGTGTGGTTTTATTGTTTATGGTTAGCCATGACTCTAACATAATTCATTCAAATTCTTAATTTAACAAGTGTTTGACCTCAACAACAAACAAAATCACAGTTTAAACTTTAGACATATACATATATTTATACTAGTTATCATTTGAAGTGGATCAGAAAAGCCAATCAGAGTTGTCCTATATGCATTTTGGTTTAAATATATATATATATATACACACACAATAATTCTTACTGGCGTACAGGAGGACAATCCTTTTTGAAAATGTTATATTTATATATTCCAAACGGAACATGTTGAAATAACACTGAAATGAACAAACCAACAAAACCAATATTTTTCTTCGACAAATGCACATTAAGATATTGATACTATGTTACAAATAGACATTTTTGTCCCATGAAAACTTCTATTTACATCATTTTACAAACTTGGGGTAATAAATGCATTTACTTTGTCAAGACTTTGAACGAGTGAGGTCAAGACTTAATGGATCTTCCTGGATATCGATAAAACAATCAATATTTACCTCATCTCAATCTGATCCAGACTTTCGAGTAACCGTCCGGACCGGTCCGCCATCGAAAGTGTTCGGGTGAATTTGCCTTTAGATGCATCGTTCATTTTAGCGTTAATTTTCGCTTGAGCCATAGCTGCTGCTAGTCGTGTTAATGAATGATTTGACGGGTGCAGTGACCTATAGGATATAACGGAGCAGACCACCCGAGCAATATAGCGATGTCCGGTCCGCCAATGAATCGTTCACTCTTTGAATGATTCGGTCGAGACGATTCGCACAGCGTTTGCAAATCACCTAACTGTAAAGTGTGACATGTTGAACATAGAGATTCAACACAATCATTTTCAAACGTGCGAGACATTTATCTGACATGACCCTCTTGGACAACTATATATAAGCACTCAAAAACTCAATGAATGAAACCTGTTTGTTTAAATGAATCGTTCAAAGGAACCGATTCGCTGAAATGAATCAGACCTCCGCGCTTATCTACCACGTTCTAGCGGTTTCCAGCGGTCTTGAGTAACATCTCCAAACATGGGCTGGAACTTCCCTTGGTAATGCACTCCTTCAGACATGACTGGAGGAGTTCACCTCAGAGGTTTCAAAGGAGGGTGGGATTCATTTCTGGAGTCAAGGGCCAAGATGACATCACAGAAAAGACAATAACCAGAACACAAAGAGTTTTCTCAGACAGGAACAGGCAAGATGTGTTTTAATTACTTTATTTAAACTTAAGAAAAACACAGAACGGAAAAAAAGAGATACATTTAATCATTCCAGT
Source organism: Enteromius mattozi (assembly GCA_032359235.1). Taxonomy (NCBI): domain Eukaryota; kingdom Metazoa; phylum Chordata; class Actinopteri; order Cypriniformes; family Cyprinidae; genus Enteromius; species Enteromius mattozi. Next base: position 94,689 of record JAUMHE010000014.1, on the reverse strand, counting down.
GCATGAAAGACATGGGAAAACAAACTCAAATTGTGTCTTCACTTATCAAAACTCCTGCAAGCTTCTTTTCAAGGCTTCTTCAAACTCTGCAAAATGAGAATGTACAAATGTATAACAATTATTATTATTTATTGAAATTATTTTTTTTCTAAAAGTAACTTTTTAAACCAACTTTGTTTATATTTATATT